>CM039507.1:23770475-23792508 GCA_022432975.1 Begonia masoniana
TCCATCAATTTTAAAACCAAATATTTCATTGTATTAATATAATATTAATCCCGTTTAAACGATCTGGGAAAAACTATTACATGGCAAAAATGCCGGGTGTTACAAATGCTCCTTGCCAAACTCTCCTATTTCACTGATTATTGTGCTTCTGTCACCAGTAATTATGTGACGACCCGAAACCCACGCTGGGCCGTCACAGGAATCGACATAATGTTTACTAGGACTTTGACTTTTTGGACGTAAAATTTTTTTTTTTGACTTTTTAAAACTCTTGAACATTTAAAATGGCAAGACATAAAGTTGAAAGCATAAAATGGAAGACGTAGAATGGAAGACATAGAGCGGAAGACATGACATAAAATGGAAGACATAAACTAGAAGACATAAAGTGGATGACATAAAGTGAATGACAGGAGTGGATGACAGGAGTGGATGACAGAAGTGGATGACAGCAGTGGATGACAGCAGTGGATGACAGCAGTGGATGACAGAAGTGGATGACATAGAGTGGATGACAGGAGTGGATGACAGTAGTGGATGACATAGAGTGGATGACAGGAGTGGATGACGGAGTGGACGACAGTTTTACAGGCAAAATGGACAACTTACATCTTTTGACACAAAAGCATCGAAACTCAAGACAATCATGCAGAACCTAAAAGAAGAACTCCAAGCAGTTCCTGTAACACCCGACATTTCGGCCAGGTGATTTTCTGACCATTTTCATTGTCACCCTCTTATTTAACCGTTATGATTTAAATTTAATGTTAAGACAAATTTATTACAAGTTGAGTAAAACTAGGTTGGGTGGCAGTTTAGTAATTAGAATTGATGGATTAGGTATAAATAGGAAATGGAAACCTTAAACCTCATTTTATTACCACTGTAGCCGACATTCCCTCTTGGCGATTTCTTCTCTCCCAAGTTCTTGCTCTCAGCTACCAGAACTTCCCTTTACCGACGGCTGGTTTCGAGCTTGCTCTTCTCTGCAAATCCACACCCGAGGTATGAAATGGACAATGTAGTCATTCATTAGTAAATAGAGCTCTGTTTTCAGCTCGGCACTGAGTTCGGATATTTTTTGCAGTGGCCGAGTAGTTTAAGACTTTTCAAAATCTGAGAGTAGAAATATCATCCTGAATCGATTCTGAACATTTTAAGTAACCAACTCGGATTTAACCAATGGTAAAACCTGTCCACCTAGTTTCGGATTTCAGACTGCAGTGTGTCAAACAGAGGAATCGGAATGACTTTAGCTATTAGATCCTAGGATGGTTTATGATTAGGACTATTAGGACTTTGTTTTAACTATTGTAATGTACATGTTTTAGGTGAAGAAGTTTAAAGGAAAGAAGCTCGGATTGCTGAGGAATCCAGGTAAGTGAATGTGTTAAGATTTCCGGCCACTAGGGCCCTACACCGCAAGGGTATTAGGAAATCACTGAGATGTTAGCTTATTGATTATGATTTGTTATTTCCACGATATGAAGAAGTTGTGTAAGTAAATGTAAAGTTACAGGATGTTTTACTTGTCCTCATGATATGACTTCTCTCTATGAACTTTATGTCTATGCACTGTGTCCCTGTTATGATTAAGTTGAGAATATGAAAGCAAATGTAACCAAGATTAAGTGCAGAGCGGGGAAAGACTATGTTATGTATGACTCGCGAATTCTCCCACTGGTGGAGGCCGAGTTAATGATATGTATGACTCGCGAAATCTCCTACTGGTGGAGGCCGAGTTAATGATATGTACGACTCGCGAAATCTCCCACTGGTGGAGGCCGAGTTAATGATATGTATGGCTCGCGAATTCTCCCACTGGGGAGGCCGAGTGATGTATCATGATTGCCGCGATAGGCAAATGATTATGTATGTCTGCCGCGATAGGCAAATGACTATGTATCCCGTCTTCCTCCCTCGTCTCCTGCCTTAATACATGTTATGTAAAAGATAAAGATGAACACGAATGATGAATGGTTTATGAACTTATGTCTCTTAAATTGTGTACTCATGTATATCTGTCAGCATGCATTCCTTACTAAGCATTAGGCTTATAGTTAAACCTTATGGTGTAGGTGAAGAAGGTTCAGGTGAGGATGTTATGTTCAAAGAGGATGCTTAAGGCTGGTTGCTGGAGGATGCTCAAGGTGACAGTGTGGGACTGGAGAGGCGATTTATGACCCCTGGTTAAGACTCTTATGTTACAGTATGTTAAAGAATATGGTAGTTTAAGTAGGATGAGATTATTTTAAAACGTTGAGCTTTGAAACTGTCTAGTGGATCGCTGAGTCAGGGAATGACTATATAGATTTATAAATGGTCTGTTGCTTAAGTCTTCCGCTATATGCATTTTGAATGATTTGTGTTTTCTTTCTGTTGGAAGGAGTCATTTGATGATTTAGAGTTCTCTACCGTAAGACGGAAGCTGGAAGAGGTAGTCTTCCGGCTGACGTCATCGGCAGATGCCGAAAGAATAGTTGTTGATGGTTTAGTCTTCCGGTTAACGTCATCGGCAGGTGCCGAAGGTTAATTGTTTGATGGTTTAGTCTTCCGGCTGACGTCATCGGCAGATGCCGAAGGTTAATTGTTTGATGGTTTAGTCTTCCGGCTGACGTCATCGGCAGATGCCGAAGGGTAATTGTTTGGTGGTTTAGTCTTCCGGCTGACGTCATTGGCAGATGCCGAAGGGTAGTTGTTTGATGGTTTAGTCTTCCGGATGACGTCACCGGAAGATGTAAAATGTGTTTTGTCGATTAGCGACCAGAAGATGTAAAATGTGTTTTGTCGATTAGCGACCGGAAGATGTAAAGTGTGTTTTGTCGTTTAGCGACCGGATGATATTTTAATTTAGCACGCGAGGCCCACGTGCCCACTGGAAGATGTCTTCTTTTAGGCGATGTTAAGCGAGTCACGCGTAATGCACGTGATGACCGGACGACTAAATTACTGAGGGTTGTCAATGCATGCAACCCATGCAAAACCCGTGTGGTATTATGTTAAGAGAATTGAGGGCACCTCCTCTTTTCCCGAAATTGTCAAGAAGCCAATGACCGAGTCTAGTCGCTCGACTCTGTGAAGGTTGAGCCGACGAGGCGTGGGAAGTCGGGCACGAGAGGGTTCGTCTTCCTTAATGGTTCTGCGTTTCTATTACCAGTTTAAAAAAAAAATATATGTTAAATGTGAAAGTCCGTTGAGAGATAGTAAGTTAATGTAATAATAATAAAAGTCAAGCAAACGATTAATGAAAGAATATGGACACGTGACGGCTCCTGGCCGAGGTCGTTACAGTTCCAGAATACTTCAAAATATATTTACAACTGTCAAATACAGAGGGTTTTAAAAACATTTACACAGAGTCTATACATCGGTTTAAACTTTCAAAAAGCAGTACAGAACCAGACATACACTTTTAAAATACTTTCACAGAATCAAAATATGTCTGGCTGCCACAACAAACCCCCATAAGCTCGTTCCGCCAACAGCACCTACGCTTTGGCCTGAGGCACAAAGTCTTCATCCACGGGATCCGTACCTACAACAGGGAGTTCAACTATGAGCCTAGAGCTCAGTAAGAACATATAAAAATGCAGTGATGCATATGCTGTGCATGAAAATTTTGGAATACAGTGACAATACAGAACATTACTCTTTATCTGTCAGGAAGTGGGGCTTATAGGGAAACAGGCGTAACAGAAGTGCACTATCAGGCACTAGTAATTTAGAGCAGAACACCAGTCCTCGTCCCACACTTAACCGAACATTGCATTACAGGTTTTATCATTCTTAACTTCAAAACGTGTACAAAAAATATTTTCATGACTTTCGGGGAAAAACGTATATGCATGAACTTTTACAGTGCTTAAACTTAATACAACAGATAACAGAAATAACACCACAGGTCGTGAAGAGAAATAGAGATAACTTATTTACCCAAAACAACCCGACATAAATGAAAACCTAGTACCTCCGTGATGTAGGGCTTTAAGGGCCAACCTACAGGTATGAACTTACCTGTTGTCCTTGAGTTGCAAGCTTTGTTCGTCTCGGTGAGTCTCAAACCTTTAACGGAGAAATGGAAGAAAACAAGAGAAAATAGATTTTTGGAAATGGTTGCACTTCGCCTGGAAGAGAGAAAACAGAGAAGAGAATGGAGAGAAACATAGGAGGGAAGGGAAGAGAGGAAAAGAGCTTGTATGTGTAACACCCGACATTTTACCTATGTAATTATTCCCTGAATAATTAAGCGGAGTTACTCTGATGTTAATGCAACGACTATTTTTAATGAAATTGTCAACGTGTTTAATTGAACAAGGATGATTCATAAAACCGATTCGACGAACTAAATGGTGATTTAATTAAAAACCAATAGTTAGATATGCATGGAGGGGCAAAATGGGAAGCCAATTAAGGTTGGTGGGAGGAAGCCAATGGATGATTGACACTTGGCAAGCTTGTGGAAGAAGCCATACCTTCTTCTTCCATTCTCTTCCCCTCTACGTAAAACACTTTGCATTTTCTTCTTCTCCTCTCTGTTTTCTCTCTTCCAGGCGACTGCGATATTTCCAAAAACTTCCTTTCTCCTGTTTCCTCCAGTTACAGGTAACCTTCTACGATAGTTAAAGAGTTTAGGTTAAACGTTAGTTCCTCTTTTTTGAAGTTTAGGTTAATGTCCGATTTTGTGTACTCTAGGTTCGCGAACCACAGCTGTTGTGCGTGCAAAGCTTTCTGCATTTCAGACAACAGGTAAGTTCATGCGTATAAGTTGGCCCTTAAGGCCCTACAGCAAGGAGATACTAGGTTTTGGTTTGGGTAGTTAGGTCGTAGGTTATGCTTTAAGTTAAACGTGTTCTTTATGTTCTGTTTCCCGTAGTTATTATTCTGTCACCTTTATATGTTGAGTTTAAGCATCATATCTGTTCATGCATCCATGTTTTCTGTAAAACCATGTAAATTTTTTCAGCACCAGATTTGAAGTAATGGAAGTTAAAATGTGAATGTAATGTATGGTTAAGTGTGGACGAGGACTGACATCCTGTCATGTACTCCTGTTATGTCCTGTTGTGGCATGTACCCCTGTTGCGCCAGCTCTTCCTCCACTTATACCTTCATGTCTAGTGAAATGTAATGTAATGTAATGTTCATGTATTTGAAAATGTTCATGCACAGCATATGCATCAATGCATTTCATATTCTTACTGAGCTTTAGGCTCATAGTTGAACTCCCTGTTGTAGGTATGGATCCTCCAGATGAGGACTTTGTGCCTCAAGCTGATGAGTTGAGGAAGTTAGCGGATTGAGCTCATGGGGTTTGGTTGCTGTAGTCAGACATATTTCTGTCCCGAGGTTTAAGTTTTAAAGTGAAGTTCATGTCTGGAAACTCTATTGGGATTTTGGTGTTTTCGTTTTAAAACTCTGTTGGGAACTCTGTTGGGATTTTTGTAATGTATAGGTTTTGGTGTTCAAGTTTTTAAACCTCTGTAATTGACAGTTGTATAAATATTTTGAAACATTCTGAAACTGTTTGGAGTTTTTCCTTTTAGGTTGTGCATGGATGGTCTCGAGTTTTAGAGCTATCCATGCGGTTTGTTTTCTTGAATCTCTGTCATGTTGTCAAGTATGTTTTAAAACTTTGTTTTGAATCAGGTTTTGGAGATTTAAAGCTTTTATGCCTTCTGTTTTCATGCATTCTGTTTTCATGTCTTCCTGTAAAACAGTCGTCCATTCTGCCATTTGAAAACAGTTGTCCATTTTGCTTGTAAAACAGTCGTCCACAGCCACTTCTGCCCTTTGAAAACAGTTGTCCATTTTGCCTGTAAAACAGTCGTCCACAGCCACTGCATTTCTGTGGTCCGCAGCCACTGTACTTCTGTCGTCCACGGCCACTGCACTTCTGTTGTCCACAATTTTTGAATATCCACGGCTTCTGTCATCCACTGTAGCTTTCCACAGTATGTTTTCCAGTTTAAGATTCCTCATTTTTTTTATATGACTTCCTGTTTTCTTCTGTTTATTCACTGTAGTCTCCCAGTTTTCAATTCCAGTGAGAGATTTCTCCGTGTAAAGTTCTAAAAGTTCAAAAAAAATATGTCATGTTTTAAAATGTCCGGAGTGATGGCTTGGCTCTTGGATCCCGATCGGGACCGGGTTTCGGGCTGTCATAGTATGGCTTCCTCAATAAGTTTGGACACTTGTCATCCATCCATTGGCTTCCTCCTACCTACCTTAATTCCTACCTAAACTGCCCCTTCATTGGTTTCTAACTAAATGATTTGTTTTGGTTACTCCTTAGTTTAGTTTTTCACTAAACACCCCACAATTCCAATAAAATATTCACTGTATTAATAATGAAATAATCCCGACCAATAATTCAAGGGATAATTTCCCTGCCAAAAATGCCGGGTGTTACATTCCACCCACCTTAAATAAAATTTTGTCCCCAAAATTCGCTTAGACTTAAGGGTCTTTCAATCTCTTTTTCCCTCATTCTAAGGTTCTCTATTCTATAAACTTCTACATTGGGATCGTACCTGTGATCGCTGTGTGCTGAGCATCATCGTCGTTCTCTGTTAATACAAAAACCCCTAGCATGGCATGATTCGGTCTCGTGTCAGGCATTGGACAATCCCGGACGTGATGGCCCTCTTTGCCGCATCGAAAGCAATGGCCGTTAAGGAGTCTGCATTCACCTCGGTGATACTTCTGGCAACGTGGGCAAACAAGAAGCTAAGGGGCTCCCATTGGTTTTTTTCCTTTGTCCTGATAGGCAGCAATCACATTGAACCTTTTGATGCCCCGATTTTGTTGCTGTTGTGGTTGCCAACCACGACCTTGCTGTTGCTGAGGAACATCCTGATAGAACCTTTCTGATAAATCCCTCTGTCTCTGGAACTTGGTCTCTAAGGCTTTCAACTGATAAGCCTTGGCCACCACCTTTGCATACGGTGCCTCGTCAAAACCCCCCCGTAAAAGGTCCATCTTCAGCCCCTGGATGAATTGGTGTACCTTGTTTTCGTCGGTGGTCACCAGATGAGGTGCATAGTGAGACAGTAACTCAAACTTCTGAACATATTCGGCCACCGATCCGCACTGTCGTAGCTGAGAGAATTCCATCATCTTTTCCTTCCTCGCGCTGCGGTCAAAATACTTCTCGTAGAAAATTCTTTTAAATCCTTCTCAGCTTAATGCTACCGTAGTCGGCTGCACTGTGTCCCACCAAAATCAAGCACTTTTGATAAGTTGAAACGTTATACATATCACTTTCTTGCTTTCTTCCACCTCTGCGTAGTTGAACATTCTCTCAATATGCCGGATCCATTCCTCAGCATGGGTTGGGTCCGTAGATAGCCCATCAAATGTAGGCGGTTGGAGTCGCCGGAATCTGTCTCCACTAGTGTCACATGGCGCATGGTTGTTATTCCCGTTGTCTGCCATCATACGTTCCATCATGCGTGACTGAACGCCGACTAGCTCAGTTAGATGATCGAGGGCGTCGCCTCTGTCGTTTACATCACCTTGATTCCCTCTAACCATTTCTAGAAAAGTCTATACGAAATAACGAACTCAACTTAATAAATAAAACGGGTACAGAAACTTAAACACTTACAGTTGGTGGAGCGATCTCGCGTGGCGAATTGTGCAGTTAGACAGTTTGTAGAATCGCTTTTAAAACCCAGTTTCGCTCTGATATCATTACTGTGACGACCCGAAACCCATGTCGGGCCGTCACGGGACTCGACATAACGTTCACTGGGACTTTAACTTTTTAGACATAAAATTTTAAAGGCAGAATTGACAACATTTAACAGGAAGACATATGAACAGAGAGCATAAAAACAGAAGGGATAAAAACTTCAAACCCCAAAGCCCGATTCAAAACATAATTTTAAACGTGTTAGAAAACACGACAGAAGTTTAAGAAATCAAACTGCATGGATAGCTCTAAAACCAGAGATAATCCATGCACAACCTAAAAGTGAAAACCACCAAACAGTTCCAGAATGTTTCAAAATATATTTACAACTGTCAAATACAGAGGGTTTTAAAAACATTTACACAGAGTCTATACATCGGTTTAAACTTTCAAAAAGCAGTACAGAACCAGACATACACTTTTAAAATACCTTCACAGAATCAAAATATGTCTGGCTGCCACAACCAACCCCCATAAGCTCGTTCCGCCAACAGCACCTACGCTTTGGCCTGAGGCACAAAGTCCTCATCCACGGGATCCGTACCTACAACAGGGAGTTCAACTATGAGCCTAGAGCTCAGTAAGAACATATAAAAATGCAGTGATGCATATGCTGTGCATGAAAATTTCGGAATACAGTGACAATACAGAACATTACTCTTTATCTGTCAGGAAGTGGGGCTTATAGGGAAACAAGCGTAACAGAAGTGCACTATCAGGCACTAGTAATTTAGAGCAGAACACCAGTTCTCGTCCCACACTTAACCGAACATTACATTACAGGTTTTATCATTCTTAACTTCAAAACGTGTACAGAAAACATTTTCATGGCTTTCGGGGAAAAACGTGTATGCATGAACTTTTACAGTGCTTAAACTTAATACAACAGACAACAGAAATAACACCACAAGTCGTGAAGAGAAATAAAGATAACTTATCTACCCAAAATAACTCGACAGAAGTGAAAACCTAATACCTCCGTGATGTAGGGCCTTAAGGGCCAACCTATAGGTATGAACTTACATGTTGTCCGTGAGTTGCAAGCTTTGTTCGTCTCGGTGAGTCTCAAACCTTTAACGGAGAAATGGAAGAAAACAGGAGAAGACAGATTTTTTGAAATGGTTGCACTTCGCCTAGAAGAGAGAAAATAGAGAAGAGAATGGAGAGAAACAGAGAGGTGTTTCTCGTAGGAGGGAAGGGAAGAGAGGAAGAGAGGTTGTATGGCTTCCTCAATAAGTTTGGACACTTGGCATCTATCCATTGGCTTCCTCCCACCTACCTTAATTCCTACCTAAACTGCCCCCATTGGTTTCTAACTAAATGATTTGTTTTGGTTACTTCTTAGTTTAGTTTTCCACTAAACACCCCATAATTCTAATAAAATATTCACTATATTAATAGTAAAATAATCCCAACCAATAATTCAAGGGATAATTTCTCGGCCAAAAATGCCGGGTGTTACAAATTAACTTCTTCTCATCACCTTTCCATAATCCATTGCCTAATCCTAATCACCCTCTTAATTATTTTTAATCATCTCTTAAATACATATGAGAAGAGTGGGATTCCAATCGGGCCAAAAGGTACAAATTTGTTCGGATAAAGTGTAATCTAGACCCTAATTTTTGAAGTCATTTATACTTTATACAAAACTATTATTTTATACTTAAACATTCATCTTTCAGTTATCAGCAATTTGAACAATCCTGGTAATTTATTTGTTAAATCTAGCACGTGTATATCATGTTTTTCATTTATTCAGGTGTGTTAATACTATCTCTAACTATCTCGAAGATTTCTAATTCGATTTAAAACTTTTTATGACATAGTTGAAAATTCTTTGAGATGAGATTAATAGAGTTGAAAATTACCAGAAGAATTAGAAATCAAATTAACACACCTGATTAAATAAAAAATATGGTATACACATATTCATTTAACGGATAAATTGATGGTAATGTCTAAATTACTAATAGCTGCAAGATGTTGTTAGAATTTTAAAAGAAAAAATAGTTTAAGTTCTAATATATAAATGATTATAAAAAATAGTTTATTAAAAAAATATCTTTTTTTGTATTTATTTTCAGGCAGCTTTAGAATGGTTGTATGTTTACCTATAGGGATTTCAAGATCTTCTTACATACACGAAGACATATTCAATAACCTAGTGATCTATATATGTGACGGCCCGGGACCCGATTCCAATCGGAATCCGAGAGCCAAGCCATCACTCCGGGACATAACAGAAAAACACATACTATATTTTTTTAAAAAAATTTTAGAATGTTACAGGGAGAAGAAACCTTCTCTGGAAATGGGACTGGATGACATGTGTATAAAACTGGATGACAATTACAGTTCGAAGAACAGAAGACAGAGGACTTTTATAAATCGAACCTTTAAAACTTCTCAAAGATAGAAGGCTTTCTCTGGATTTAAAAACTGGGAGTAGATTCATAACCGGATCACAGAAGTGAATAACAGAAGGGACTGGAGAGAACAGGGAACATAAAGGGACGATGAGGATAAATAAACAGAATAAACAGGAAATAAGGCAGCAAAACTAGGTAGGATAGTTAAGAAGATAAAAAAAGAAAAGAAGACTGCTGAAAGACGTGGATTTTTAACAATACGAACGGTGACAACGGTGTATACGAATAAGACAAAACAGATGACGTCAGGCGGAAGATGAAATTCTAAAGGCAGCGGTGGATGCGAATAAGACAAAACAGATGACGTCAGGCGGAAGATGAAATTCTAAAGGCAGCGGTGGATGCGAATAAGACAAAACAGATGACGTCAGGCGGAAGATGAAATTCTAAAGGCAGCGGTGGATGTGAATAAGACAAAACAGATGACGTCAGGCGGAAGATGAAATTTAAAGGCAGCGGTGGATGCGAATAAGACAAAACAGATGACGTCAGGCGGAAGATGAAATTTAAAGGCAGCGGTGGATGCGAATAAGACAAAACAGATGACGTCAGGCGGAAGATGAAATTCTAAAGGCAGCGGTGGATGCGAATAAGACAAAACAGATGACGTCAGGCGGAAGATGAAATTCTAAAGGCAGCGGTGGATGCGAATAAGACAAAACAGATGACGTCAGGCGGAAGATGAAATTCTAAAGGCAGCGGTGGATGCGAATAAGACAAAACAGATGACGTCAGGCGGAAGATGAAATTCTAAAGGCAGCGGTGGATGCGAATAAGACAAAACAGATGACGTCAGGCGGAAGATGAAATTCTAAAGGCAGCGGTGGATGCGAATAAGACAAAACAGATGACGTCAGGCGGAAGATGAAATTCTAAAGGCAGCGGTGGATGCGAATAAGACAAAACAGATGACGTCAGGCGGAAGATGAAATTCTAAAGGCAGCGGTGGATGCGAATAAGACAAAACAGATGACGTCAGGCGGAAGATGAAATTCTAAAGGCAGCGGTGGATGCGAATAAGACAAAACAGATGACGTCAGGCGGAAGATGAAATTCTAAAGGCAGCGGTGGATGCGAATAAGACAAAACAGATGACGTCAGGCGGAAGATGAAATTCTAAAGGCAGCGGTGGATGCGAATAAGACAAAACAGATGACGTCAGGCGGAAGATGAAATTCTAAAGGCAGCGGTGGATGCGAATAAGACAAAACAGATGACGTCAGGCGGAAGATGAAATTCTAAAGGCAGCGGTGGATGCGAATAAGACAAAACAGATGACGTCAGGCGGAAGATGAAATTCTAAAGGCAGCGGTGGATGCGAATAAGACAAAACAGATGACGTCAGGCGGAAGATGAAATTCTAAAGGCAGCGGTGGATGCGAATAAGACAAAACAGATGACGTCAGGCGGAAGATGAAATTCTAAAGGCAGCGGTGGATGCGAATAAGACAAAACAGATGACGTCAGGCGGAAGATGAAATTTTAAAGGCAGCGGTGGATGCGAATAAGACAAAACAGATGACATCAGGCGGAAGATGAAATTCTAAAGGCAGCGGTGGATGCGAATAAGACAAAACAGATGACGTCAGGCGGAAGATGAAATTTTAAAGGCAGCGGTGGACTGAGGCACAAAGTCCTCATTTGCGGGTACAGTACCTACATCAGGGAGTTCACCTATGAGTCTAAAACTCAATAAGAACATATATAAATGCAGTGATTGCTATGCTATGCATGAACCTGTTCAGAATATGTTGACAGAGCAGTACATGACGTTTTCAGTGGCAGAGGGGTATAAGTGGGGCTATAGGGGAACTGGCAATGTGCACGACAGGCACAAACAAATATGACAGGCACAAACAAATATACAGAACAGAACAGTAAACCAGTCCCCGTCCCGCACTTAACCAATGCATTTTCAGTCAGATTTTATCTTGCTTAGCTTCAAACCGTGTACAGAAAATAGTTTTACATGAACTTTCGGGAAAATTGTGTATGCATGGACATTCACTGTGCTTACAATTAAAACAGCAGACAACAGAAACAACACAACAGAACCTAAAGGAAAAACAGACAACTCGAAATATATCTTCAACTTATCTACTCAAAACCTCCCGACAGAAGTAAAATCCTAGAGTCTCAGTGATGTAGGACCTTAAGGGCCAACCTACGGGTATGAACTTACCTGTTTGCTGTAGAGTTGATGTTCTTGGTCGTCTCGGTTATGCACGGACCTGTACATGCATGGAAGGAAAATAAACAAGCTGCAAATGCTAACAAATAACATGGAGGATATGCTCCAAACTCCATTCAGGCTTTTAGAAAACAAACCAACATGTTTTCATGCAATAACAGCGAGTTTTCTCCAAGATATGACAACCCTTAAACTTCAACAAAACTGTCATTTTAACTTGTCCAAACACGTTAGCATAAGCAGATGCTTACCTTAGGCAGAAATAGAAGAAAAATCAAGGAAGCACGAAGGTGCTTCGATGGATGATTTTCGTCTGGAAGAGAGGAAACAGAGAGGAAACAGAGAGGAAAGGATGAGTGTGAAGGTTCACGTAGAAGAGAGGAAAGTAGGTAGGTTTCTCAGCAAGTTATTGACGTTTGGCAACCATCCATTGGCTCCCTCCCACCAACTTTAATTTCTTCCCAATTTACCCCTCCATGCATCTCTAACTAACGGTTTCATTCACTCATTCATTAGTTTGGTTTTTATCCCTTTATCCAAATATACATACTTATATGTATCTATATATAATTTCCATCGATTTGGTTTCCAACAAAACGTTCATTGTATTAATACCAAATTAATTCCACAAAATGATTCGGGGAGAAATTACATAGGCAAAACGCTGGTTGTTACAATATAACTGAAAATGATTTGTTCAAACTCATTTATTTGATCTCCACAACATATAATGATCACATATTCTTTTGGTTTCTTTTGTTCTTGTAGGAGTCGATGAATTTAATACCGATTCAATATCTTTAGAAGATGATACTAGAATTGACTACTACAACCGCCATCTCGCCTATGTTCAAAGTGCCATAACGTGAGGTTTTTAAAGACAGACTTTTCTTTGTTCGTTGCAAAATGGAATAATTTAAGTGAAAATCGATTAAAAATAAACTAAGTATAAGATTAATGGAACAATATTTGTAGGAAAGGGGTTAATTGTGAAGAGATACTTTGCATGGTCGTTGATGGAAAACGTTGAATGGGTCGATGGTTATACTGTTCGATTTGGGATTATCTACGTTGACTACATAGATGGACTCAAGAGATATCCAAAGAAGTCAGCCCAATGGTTTAAAACAGTCCATTAAAACTCAAGTTTATTGTTCAATAAATTATGATAACTAAATTATATTTCATTTTTCAAATTTTTAATTTATAGGCCTACGTGTACAGTGCTTTTAATATTTTTGTAGACCACCATGATAAGAGTAATGTTAGGTTTATCATCTATTTTTGCACCATAATTTACTTCCTAACGTGACACTCATTCATGGTAGGATTAATGTTATATTTTAATTATTTATAATTGATCTTATTTATTAGATCAATGAATGAGCTCTATATTAAGAGGTCAAAATTATAGTTTAAAAATAGATGGTAAACCTAACATTATTCCATAATTAATATACCTCGGTGGAACGTTAATGTTTTGTATTAAATTCTATCAAAAAATATAGACTAGAGAGTTCCATAGTATTTGAGACATGCATAATTGACAAAAAAAAAAGATGATCATATCAAAAATATATTAGGGAGTTACATGTAAAATTAATTAATTTAATTAGCCTAATGTTTGGAACAACGTGACTTTGTAGTGCAACATAAAAGTTTAAGAAATCAGTGCAACATAAAAGTTTAAGAAATCTAGTAAGTGTGTAACACCCGGTTCTATCGGATTAATTCTCTATTCTTTTAATTAATGGTACACTTTAAATGACAATAATAAATGTAGGGTTAGTGGATGACTAGGCAAGGACATAAGAGTAATTGGAAATTTAAAAGTGGATAACGTATTTAAGGAAAGAAGTTTGGGTTTAATGCACTGTAGCCGCCACTATTCCCTATTTTCTCTCTTTCGGTCTTCAGCTCAAGCAGCAGAGCTCTCTAGGCGATTCTTCTACTCGAATCTTCTTCGAACTAGGTGAGCCCTATTTCGATTTCTTGATGTACTGGTAGCTATCGATGATTGGAGAGAGTATAAATGTGACAGCCCGAGACCGAACCCGATCGAAGTCCGGGGTCGGAGCCGTCACTCCGGGACAGTCAACGGGAAACAGTGACTATTTTTTTTTACAACAAACAGAAAACAAACTGAACTTTTAAGAGTAAAACCCTAAAGCTTAACAGAGAAGGAAAAATATTTCTGGGATTTGGAATCAGAACAGAGAAAAGGAAACAGTTCAAAACTAGACTACAAAATGAAAGGCAGCAGGAGAAATGAAACAGTGCAATTGGCAGTAACAGGAAACAGAAAATGAAGGCGGAAGACTTAGTTTAAGAGGGGCAGCGGTGAATTCGAATAAGACAAAATTGAACAGTGACCGGTGGATTAAAAATGTGAACAGGGTTCAGCGGAAGAGACTGGATAAAACTGGGCTGAAGAGGTGGTGACGTCAACCGGAAGATGGGTGACGTCAACCGGAAGATATAAGCATTATACTGGCGGAAGACTTGGGTGACGTCAACCGGAAGACGGGGTTTTAAACTGGGCGGATGACTGAATTGACTGGGGCGGATGACTAAATTGACTTTGACTGGGGTGGATGACCAAATTGACTTTGACGGGGGCGGATGACTAAGGCATATAACTGGGCGGATGACTAAATTGACTTTGACTGGGCGGATGACTAAATTGACTTTGACTGGGGCGGATGACTGAATTGACGACATTTAACAGGATGACCTATCAACAGAAGACATAACAA
The DNA here is from genome assembly GCA_022432975.1 of Begonia masoniana. NCBI lineage: Eukaryota > Viridiplantae > Streptophyta > Magnoliopsida > Cucurbitales > Begoniaceae > Begonia > Begonia masoniana. Next base: position 23,785,548 of record CM039507.1, read on the forward strand.
CAGAAGGTATAAAACTTCAAAATTTATTAAAAACCCGATTTCAAAACATAGTTTTAAAACAACATATTTGACAACATGACAGACAACATGACAGAGATTCGAGAAAACAAACTGCATGGATAGCTCTAAAACTCGAGACAATCCATGCACACACTAACAGAGAAAACTCAAGGCAGTTCCAAAATATTTCAAAATATACATTCAACTGTCAGACAGAAGTTTTAAAGAAAAACATCAACACAGATTTTATACCTCGTTTTGAAGATCCCAAAAGTTTTACAGAACTTGACATACACTTCAAATGTTTTAAAACCCCAAAACAACTTGTACAAAACTTGACATAACTTTACATAAACACATTCTCACAGGAATGACATTTGTCTGACTGCAGCAACCATCCCGTGAGCTCCTCCCGCCAACTACAACAACTCATCAGTTTGAGGCTCAAGCTCCTCATCTGGAGGATTCGTACCTATAACAGGGAGTTCATCTATGAGCCTAGGGCTCAGTAAGAACATACAATGCAGAGTGATGAACGTGCTATGCATGAATCTTTTTCAAATACATGAACATTACATTACATTTCACTGGACATGAAGGTATAAGTGGGAAGAGGAGCTGGCGCAACAGGAGTACATGCCACAACAGGAGTACATGACAGGATGCCAGTCCTCGTCCACACTTAACCATACATTACATTACAGGTTTTATCTTACTTAACTTCAAACCGTGTGCAGAAAACCTTTTCACGACTTTCAGAGAAAAACGTGTATGCATGAACATTTATAGACAGGCAACAGAATAATAAGCAGAATATAAAACAGAACACACTTAACCTAGAACATAACCTTGGCTTAACTACCCAACAGAAATCCCGACAACATAAAACCTAGTACCTCCGTATTGTAGGGCCTTAAGGGCCAAACTTATACGTATGAACTTACCTGTTTTCCTCGATGCAGACAGCTGGAAAGTCTCGGAACTGCTCGAACCTGTTTGCTGCAATGTAGTGAAATTAAACAAGCTGCAAATGCTAACAAATAACTTGTAGAATATGCAGCAAGCTCATTTTAACTTTTTAGGAAAACACACTAACGTATTTTCGTCCAAAACAGTGGGTTTTCACAGAAACAATAATCCTAAACCTCAGTGAAAACCCGCATTAAACTTGTCCAAAATCGATAACCTTAGTAGATGATTACCTTTGCTGGAGAGACAGAAAGAAATCAAGAAAAGGATTGAGGTTAAAATCGTTGCTGGTCACCTGGAAAAGAGAAAACAGAAAGGGGAGGTAGAAGTGGGCTTCACGTAGGAGGAAGAGAAGACATATCTTCTTCAACAAGTTGCCACTTGGCACTCATCCATTGGTTTGCTTCCACCTACCTTAATTACTTCCACATTTACCCTTCCATTAGCTTTTAACCTAATTGACTTGTTTTGATTACACTTAGGTTGGTTTTCCCTTAAACATTCCATCATTTCAACTAAAACATACATTGTATTAATATAATATTAATCGCGATTAAATGACCCCGGAAAACTATTACATGGCAAAAATGCCGGGTGTTACAATAAATGTGAGTTTTGTGAATGCTGTATGGGTAAGCTAGTCCGGGTTTTGTGGTAAATCGGGAATGTGCTATGAACTAAACTTCCAAACTAGTTTCCCTAGATTTCTGGATAAATTAGAATGAGGCTTAGTAGAAATCTGATTAATATTCTGTTTATGACTTAGGTGAACAAAACTTCTGAAGTAGTTTGAAACCGAGCATTTCCAAGAGAGCCAGGTAAGTGAAGTATGCTTGTGTCTTCGGGCCTACATCACAAAACAGTAGGATTGTGTATGCTTGATTGTGTTTGTATGTCATGCATCATATTTTGAAAGTATACGAAAATGAATTTACATGAAATGACATGGTAAGGAATGAGCAGACTGTAACAGTTGTTAAGGGAACTAATCCGCCCCTTAATCAAGAGAGAGGATGTATGACTTTGGGGGAAGTGATCCAAACCCCAATTTCACAGGGGGATCTGAACAGTTTGTTAAGGGAACTAGTCCGCCCCTTAATCGAGAGAGAGGACGTATGACTTTGGGAGAAGTGATCCAACTCTCAATTTCACAGGGGGATCAGATCAGAAACGAATGCATATGCAACTGAGATGAAAAAGTAGAAATTTGCATGTTTAGGAATTTATGTTCAGCATTTCATTCATTACTGCTTTACTTACTTAGCATTAGGCTAATAGATGAGTTTTGTGATGTAGGTGCTGAGCATTCAACATGTGAATTTCCTGAGTTTACTGAGGAATAGGTGAAGTTGGAGGAGCACTTCTATGTTACGGTTAGGTGCTCTGATGAGGCGGTTTAACTTTTGTCTAAATGAGAGTTTTCAGTGGTTAGGTATCTGATGACGTTGCTGAGAATTTTAAATGATAGTAGAAGTTTGATACTGCATTTAACGCTTCTGTGAACTTCTTTTCTGGATTTAGAAATATGATTTAATTTCGATTGTAGTTGGCTATTCTGAATTTCTAAGAATTGTGGATTTGTGTTGATCAGAATGATTTTAGTAAAATGTACAAGCAATTGTTAGGCAAGTCGTGTTTGTTGCTTCCTTATTAGCGTCTCTTTTGGTCTATCGGTAGAAGTGTATAATAAGTTTGTCGTTTTGTGATCGGTGTGAGTTAGATGAATAAATCATCCGCTTACGTCATCGGTAGAAGTGTATAATAAGTTTGTCGTTTTGTGATCGGTGTGAGTTAGATGAATAAATCATCCGCTTACGTCATCGGTAGAAGTGTATAATAAGTTTGTCATTTTGTGATCGGTGTGAGTTAGATGAATAAATCATCCGCTTACGTCATCGGTAGAAGTGTATAATAAGTTTGTCGTTTTGTGATCGGTGTGAGTTAGATGAATAAATCATCCGCTTACGTCATCGGTAGAAGTGTATAATAAGTTTGTCGTTTTGTGATCGGTGTGAGTTAGATGAATAAATCATCCGCTTACGTCATCGGTAGAAGTGTATAATAAGTTTGTCATTTTGTGATCGGTGTGAGTTAGATGAATAAATCATCCGCTTACGTCATCGGTAGAAGTGTATAATAAGTTTGTCGTTTTGTGATCGGTGTGAGTTAGATGAATAAATCATCCGCTTACGTCATCGGTAGAAGTGTATAATAAGTTTGTCGTTTTGTGATCGGTGTGAGTTAGATGAGTGAATCATCCGGCTTACGTCATCGGTAGAAGTGTATAATAAGTTTGTCATTTTGTGATCGGTGTGAGTTAGATGAATAAATCATCCGCTTACGTCATCGGTAGAAGTGTATAATAAGTTTGTCATTTTGTGATCGGTGTGAGTTAGATGAATAAATCATCCGCTTACGTCATCGGTAGAAGTGTATAATAAGTTTGTCATTTTGTGATCGGTGTGAGTTAGATGAATAAATCATCCGCTTACGTCATCGGTAGAAGTGTATAATAAGTTTGTCATTTTGTGATCGGTGTGAGTTAGATGAATAAATCATCCGCTTACGTCATCGGTAGAAGTGTATAATAAGTTTGTCATTTTGTGATCGGTGTGAGTTAGATGAATAAATCATCCGCTTACGTCATCGGTAGAAGTGTATAATAAGTTTGTCATTTTGTGATCGGTGTGAGTTAGATGAGTGAATCATCCGGCTTACGTCATCGGTAGAAGTGTATAATAAGTTTGTCATTTTGTGATCGGTGTGAGTTAGATGAATAAATCATCCGCTTACGTCATCGGTAGAAGTGTATAATAAGTTTGTCATTTTGTGATCGGTGTGAGTTAGATGAATAAATCATCCGCTTACGTCATCGGTAGAAGTGTATAATAAGTTTGTCATTTTGTGATCGGTGTGAGTTAGATGAATAAATCATCCGCTTACGTCATCGGTAGAAGTGTATAATAAGTTTGTCATTTTGTGATCGGTGTGAGTTAGATGAATAAATCATCCGCTTACGTCATCGGTAGAAGTGTATAATAAGTTTGTCATTTTGTGATCGGTGTGAGTTAGATGAATAAATCATCCGCTTACGTCATCGGTAGAAGTGTATAATAAGTTTGTCATTTTGTGATCGGTGTGAGTTAGATGAATAAATCATCCGCTTACGTCATCGGTAGAAGTGTATAATAAGTTTGTCATTTTGTGATCGGTGTGAGTTAGATGAGTGAATCATCCGGCTTACGTCATCGGTAGAAGTGTATAATAAGTTTGTCATTTTGTGATCGGTGTGAGTTAGATGAATAAATCATCCGCTTACGTCATCGGTAGAAGTGTATAATAAGTTTGTCATTTTGTGATCGGTGTGAGTTAGATGAATAAATCAGATTTTACTTCTATTAAAATTATAATGCAAGGAAAATGAGGTTTTTGAGTTTTGAGAATTAAAAATAAACAATAAACAATAAACAATAAATTAGATTTTAATGGAGAATGATTATCTAGTCAAAGGGTGATTTCAATTTTTGGTTTGGTGAATAGATCATTGAAGCATGAGTTAATTTCTAATCTTCTTGAATAAATTGGTTATAGTTACTGTGACGCTCTAATAATATAATCTCTCCTTAATTTCTTGATAACTAAGAGACTCTCTATGATTAACTCTCTTATTAACAAACAAATTCTAAAAAAATGCTTTTAGAATTTAATTTATCAATAGCATTAAGAATTAAATAGACCCAATTCTAGCCAACCATCTCCATAAACGTAGATAATTTAGACTAGATCATGCATCTTCATAATCTATATTATTTATCACATGTATTAGAACCTTTAAACAATATGGGTTTAGAAGTCCTAGTTGGTTGTATATTAAATCGATAAATTAAATAATGGTTAATTCAAACAATCCACAAAATGATAATGATATGAAGCAAAGAAGATTTATGAATATTCAATAAAAAAAAAAGTCTAGATCTCATAGTTCTTTGGTGAATCAAAATTTCAATTAATCTCTTGACTAGAAATTAAAAATTCAAAAATTCATAGAAGAATAGAGAAAACCTTAAGGAGAACAAGAGCAAGAGCAAGAACAAGAACAAAAATTCTCATAGAATTTTCTGAATTTAAAATCGCCCCTCCAGAATCTCCTCTTCTCTCTTGGACCCCCTACAAAAAAGAGATATCTTCTTTTTCAAAAATATTTTCTCGAGCCTGTTTCTCTCATAATCTATACTAATTATCCCTTAAATTTCGTAGGCATAACACACAAAATATTTTCCATAGCAAAATAAAAATTTATTTTTGAATTTTCTTTTTGATAGTATTCTAGTCGCGTGACCATAACCATGAACGTCTTAATATATGACCTCTTCTGCCAAATTGTACACTTTCTTTTCACAATTTCTTAAAAAATAGAAATTATATTTTAATGATTTAAATATTTTCTAATAATTTCTCATTATTTTAAAACTTGTTTTTGGCTTCTAGACCTCCAAATCGTTTTACAATTGATCCACACGTTCATCCTAAACTACCAAAATGAAATTAAATTGAAAGTGAAGATTAAAAACATTCCAAACAATAAAATACGACGTAAACCACATGAAATAAATGAGATTTTGTACTTTATAACAATTGTTAGTCGATTTCATGAGGTTGTCATAGCCCTATGATATTTTTTTAAAATATGAGAGTTGTTAACATAAAATCATCGAAAAAACATACATAAAATTCAATATCAACAATAACGTTGAAGTCGGGACACAAATAACAATACATAATGTTCTAATATACTTGGTAGAATGCAAAAACCTTGATGCTAAAAAATTAAGGTAGGGGTGTTTTGGTAATTGACAAAGGTTGGTAATAGTATAACGGTGGAGAGGGCAAAAATATTGCAGGAGGAAAGACCAATGTTAGGAGCAGCTGAAAGAGCTCTTCATTTTTTCCTTTCTCCATTTTATCCTGTCTTTTCCATTCTCTCAATCTCCCTCTCTCCCTCTGTTATTCTAGTAGTAACAGAGGTATAATCGTTTCTACATTTTTTACTATATTCACTGTCATTCTTGTTCTTTCCAATTTTGATGCTATTGTTTTTTCCATTTCATGACTTTTAATTTTTTCATTTCCTTCAACAATCTGAGAAGCTCTTGAATAATGAGGGATTATAGAGAAAGAATGCATGACGTTTAGAGTAGAGGGATACCATGAATTGTATATTGATTGAGGAGAGAAAGATGACAACTATTAGTATAGGTTTGCTGTGGGTAAAAATAAATAAAAAGATGAAAACTTTCTTTCAAAATTTCTTCAAACCTTATTTTTAGCTTCTACACCTCCAAATAGGTCAACAATTGATCTAAACGTTCATTCTAAGCTACCAAACATGAAATTCAATTAAAAGCCAAAATTTCAAACAATAAAATACGACGAAAACCACATGAGATAAATGAAATTTTATACTTTACCAAAATTGCTAGTCAAGTGTATAGTTTTCATGAGTTTGTCCTGCCCCATGGATATTTTAAAAAAAAAAATATGAGAGTTGTTAACATAAAAATATGAGAGTGTATAGTAACAGATGGTATAATCATCTATATAATTTTTACTTTATTTATTGTCATTCTCGTTCTCTTCAATGTAGATGCTATTGTTTTTTTTTCATTTCATAACTTGGATTTTTTCGACACACTGTTGCTATTTTTTGATGTTTCCTTCAACAATCAGAGAAATTAAAAAAAAAAAAAAAAAAAAAATAGGTTCTAACCACAAGTCATGTAACACTCAACCTCATTTGATTGATACGTTCAGTCCTTTTGGAACAAAACGATTGAAGGAAGTCTCTTATACTTCATCAAACGCATTACTAAGTCTTAATTGCGCGTCGATGAGGGTTATTGGTCCACAGTACACGTCGTTCTCGTCACTTCAAGTTAAAACCTTGAATGTATTGGATAACTTAGGTTCTAACCACAAGTCATGTAACACTCAA
>CM039507.1:23792608-23934560 GCA_022432975.1 Begonia masoniana
TGTTTTAACACAAGTCATGTATCACTCAAACATCATTTGATGAATTACGATCAACTCTCTTTTGAAAACAAAAGATTGAACTGAAGTTTAGCTTTATCTAAGCGATTAATAAATCTAACCTTAGCGGACATGAAGGGTTGTGGGGTCCTCAATATACGTCGTTCTAATCACTTCAAGTTAAAACTTGAATTTGAAATGATAACTTAAGATTCTAAACACAAGTCATGTTAAAACTCAACCCATTGCTTGCTACGTTGGAACTCTTTGGAACCAAATCGATTGAAGTGAAGGTTTCTAATGCTTTTCATCAAGCGCATTACTAAGTCTTAGTTCGAGTGATGAAGGTTGTGGGGTCCTCAATACAAGTCGTTCTCATCACTTCAAGTTAAATTTTTTTTTTTTTTTTTTTTTTTTTTTTTTTTTTTTAAAAGTGCTTCGGCGAGAGTAGTACCAGGTTGGGTGTGTAACACCCGACAACTTCAACCAGGTGACTTCCTAACTGAATTAACGGCCATGATTATTCAATCTTCACGGTTTAGAATTTTATACCAAGCTTAATTAATTACATGTGGATTTAAACTAGGTTGAGTGGCAAAGTTGTAATAATGGAGGATTGAGACCAGTATTTAAAGAAAAAGGAAAGGATTCAAACCTCATTTAAACCACTGTAGCCGTCATCTCTTACTCTCGGCGATTTCCCCTCCCGAGCTCTCGTTCTCTGTCAGCTGGGAATCCCTCTTTCGACGATCGGTTTCCTTGCTGCTTCTCGGTTACTTTGTGCTCGAGGTACGAGTTTGGCAATGTAGCTATCTTTTAGTCGTTAAGCTCTGTTTTCAGCTATGTGTTGAAGTTCTGGGTTCTTCAATGGCCGAGTATTAGTAAGGGTATTTTAAAATCTGAATGTGGTAATGTCATTACAAATCGATTTTGGACATTAAACAACCAACCTTGAGTAATCGCTAATCGAATCTGTCTGTTTTGGGTTTTGGATTTCAAACTGCATAGAGAACTATACTAAGGATTCGGGAGTGACTATAGCTATTAGATCCTAGGATGACTTGTGATTAGAACTAATAGGATTTTGTTTAACTACTGCACTGTAAATGTTTTAGGTGAAGAAGTTGAAGAGAAAGGAGCTCAAATTGCTAAGGAGACCAGGTAAGTGAATGTGTAGGTTTCTCGGTCATTAGGACCCTACATGAAAGGATGCTAGGTAGAAACCCATATGATGATTAGAAGTTTCCCTTATGTTACTGTCTAATGTTTATGCTGATGATTAGCTCAATGGTAAGGTTTCACGTCGAATGGTGCTCTGTTCTGTAGCTTGATGATTTAAGAATCTTCATGTCCATGCATCATGAATGTTTTATGCATATGAAAATGTTTTAAGAGTATACTTTCTCATGAACAAGATAAGAATATAAAACTTATGCAACGTGAATTAAGTGAGGGTTGGGGGCGGTTTGGCGTATGTCACTGTCCAAAAGAAGGACCATGATACGACCCGCAAGGGAACTATGTGCACTCTCACTGTCAAACCCCCTTTACCGGCACAAATCCTCCCTTAATCCACACAACGTGAACAATGAATATGAACGATGAACATGAATGATGTATATGAATGATGATGATGAACAATGAATATGAACGATGAATATGAATGAAGTATATGAATGATGATTATGAACAATGAATATGAATGATGAACAAGATGAAGACTTGAGTATGAATATGAATAAGAAAAGATTCATGAGCATTTGTTTCTCAAAATGAGCATTCATGCATACTTATTAGTACTGCATTCCTTACTAAGCATTGGGCTTATAGTTTAAAACCTTATGATGTAGGTGAGGAGTTTTCAGGTGAGGATCTCAAAGTTAATGAGGATGTCTAAGCTCGGTTGCTGGAAGGTGTTCAGGGAGCAAATCTGTGGTTGGATGGCAAATGAGACCCCTGGTTAATGTTTTTATGATTTTAGTTATGATAATGAATATGATAGTTTAAGTAGGATGAGTCTATTTTATAACATTGAGTCTTCTTTTAAAGATGTCTGTTGACCACTGAATCTGGAAATAATTTTTAGGAGCGTTGGTTGGTCTGTTTGCTTAAGTCTTCCGCTATATGAACTCTGGGTGAGTTACTGATTTTCATTAGTATGAATGTTATGCCATTGAAGTTCGAAGTCAGTGAAGGTTATGCCTATCGGATGATGAGAGTGTTATTTTGTCATCTAGTGATCGGTAGATGTAGTGCGTTTAAGCTATCGGATGATGAGAGTGCTATTTTGTCATCTAGTGATCGGTAGATGTAGTACGTTGAAGCTATCGGATGATGAGAGTGCTATTTTGTCATCTAGTGATCGGTAGATGTAGTGCGTTTAAGCTATCGGATGATGAGAGTGCTATTTTGTCGTCTAGTGATCGGCAGATGAGGTGTATTTAAGTTACCGGATGATGTAAGTGTTATTTCATCGCCCGGCGACCGGTAGATGTAGAGTGTTTAAGCCATTGGAAGATGTAAGTTTAATTTTGTCGTCTAGCTACCGGATGATGTGAGGGTTACCTTGTCGTTTAGTGACCGGTATGAGTAGTGTATTTGAGTCACCGGACGATGAAGACGTTATTTTGTCGTCTAGTGACCGGTATGTGTAGCGTATTGCTGATGCTGAACGAGGTTAATGAACCACGAGTGATGCACGTGCCCACCGGATGATATCTCCTATCTAGTGAAGTTTTAAAGGGTCACGTGTTAAGCTCGTGCTCATCGGAAGATGTCCTCTATTAGGCGGTGATAAGTGAGTCACGCGAGTTTCACGTGACGAATCGGATGCCAAAATCTTTCTCTACCGAAAGATGAGAACTCCTTGCTTGTCATTTAGCGACCGGCAGGAGTTAGTGATTAAGTATAGAAATCTGTTGGGGTATGATCGGCAGATGCAAGTTTATTTTTCCATCGGTAGGTGCAGCTTAAGAGCTAAAGTCTTTTATCGGATGGAGCATTTTACCCTGCCCGCCGGCAGATGTATAATGTACTCCTCTGCCGAGCGATGCCTAATGTGTGATGTCTTAAGCTAAGTTATGTTTTAAAATATATATATATTACCAAAAAATAAATAAAGTGTGAGTAATAAGAATTAAATGATTAAGAAAGTCATGAATTATGTGACGATCCCTCTGGGGTCGTTACAGGGTGACCAACTGGGAAGTCTTTGCCAAACAAAGTCGTGAGGGGAGGATATTGGGTCACGGCCTAATCCCCAGAGCGGACAATATCTTGCTGGGAAAATGGGTCGTTACAAATGGTATCAGAGCCTGTACCCAACGGGAAATGTGGCCAACGAGGACGTTGGGCACCCGAGGGGGGGTGATTGTGATGACCCATATGTGCACGACTGGCCCGTATACTGGATCCGGACCCGGATGGCAGTGCGTTCACGTGGGAAAAAGGCCGGTGAAGGGGGTAGGTCGTAATGTGGGGGTCGTCATAATCCTACATCGCTTAGGGAAGTATGTGAAAATGAAACATATGTAAAGAGACCCTCCCAAAATAATAAGACGCGTTTTGGAGCACAATTGGCAACGGATCCCATAAGAACTCCGAAGTTAAAAGTGCTTCGGCGAGAGTAGTACCAGGTTGGGTGACCGACTGGGAAGTCCTTGCCAAACAAAGCCGTGAGGGGAGGATATTGGGTCACGGCTCAATTCCCAGAGCGGACAATATCTTGCTGGAAAAAGGGGTCATTACAACAGAAGTCCAGAAGCCGTGGACGACAGAAATGCAGAAGCTGTGGATCACAGAAGTCCAGAAGCTGTAGACGTTTGAAATCAAAGGCAAAACAAAACAGTAGACAACAGAAGTCTGTGACGTTTAAAATAAAATGCAGTAACCGTGGACGTTTGAAATAAAAGGAAAAATCTGTGGACAACAGAAGCCGTGGACATTTGAAAAAAAAGGCAGAATGGACTTTGGACGTTTAAAATAGACGGCAGAATGGACTTTGGACATTTAAAAATAACAGGCATAATGGACGACATAATTGAAAGACAGAATGGACGACAAATTTGAAAGACAGAATGGACTTTGGACATGCAAAAATAACAGGAAAAATGGACGACAGAATTGAAAGATAGAATGGACGACTAACACTTAGCCAAATACTTGAAACAATTACTCGACGGGCGAGTACTGTGGACAACTGCATAACTAGACTACTGTTTTAAGGAACAGCTTAGACGACTATTTTCAAAGGGTAGCGTGGACGACTGTTTTAAAGAACAGCGTGGACGATTGTTTTAAAGAACAGCGTGGACAAACGTTTTACAGAACAAAATGGGCAACTATTTTTTTAAGACAGAATGGACGTTGGATGTTTGAACTTAAACGGCAGAATGGACGACAGTTTTAAAAGAGCAACACCTCACCGATCGATCTGCTACCACAGCCGATCGATCGGCTACCTATCTGTTTGACAGTTTACATCACTTGACACAAAAAGCTTCAAACTTCAAAAACCCGATTCAAAACATAGTTTTAAAATATCAGCACAGAGTCTGTACACAGTTTTAAAATTTCGGAAGCTGTACAGAACTTGACATAAACTTCAAGAATTCACCAAACAGAAATTGTAAAAACATAAACACTTCACTCTCTGTGGTCAGAAATGTGTATGGCTGCCGCAACCACCCCCGAAAGCTGTGCCACCAACCACCTATTCGTCGGCCTGAGGCACAAAATCCTCATCCATGGGTCCATACCTATATCAGGGAGTTCAACTATGAGTCTAAAGCTCAGTAAGAATATAAAATGCAGTGACGCATATGCTATGCATGATCTTTCGAAATATAGTGACATTACAGAACATTACTTTTATCTGTCAGGGGGGTATAAGTGGGGCTTATAGGGGAACTGGCGCAGCAGAGGGTAGGCACAGTGCACTTTCAGGTACATTATAGTGATACATTACAGTAATACAGAGCAGGGGGCTAGTCCTCATCTCACACTTAACCAAACATTACATTACAGGTTTTATCTTTCTTAACTTCAAACCGTGTGCAGAAAACATTTGCATGACTTTCGAAAAAAACGTGTATGCATGAACATTTATTGTGCACAGACTTAACATTTTGGAAAAATAGTTCAAAACGCACATAAATAACAAGAAATCTAAACCATGCATTGAGCACAACATTAAACTTACTTATGGCCGAATCATCGACCTAACTACCCAACGATAATCCCGACAATATTTTTAGCCTAGTATCTCCTTGATGTAGGGCCAACCTACGTGTATGAACTTATCTGTTGTCCGTGAAGTTGCAAACTTTGTTCGTGTAAATGTCCTCGGCGATTCACGAACCTAAATCATGCACAATCGGACATTAACCCTAAACTTCAACAAACTTGTAACACCCGGTTTTATGGGATTTGAATTATTCCAATATAAATGGCATTTTTGTAAATACGTCAAATTAAATTCGTTTTGCGAACGGAAGGTTTTAATGGAGCCTTAATAATAAATTGGAATTTATGGTGAAATATGAAAACTTGGAGAACTCGGATCATTAATTAAATAATGAGATAATTGGAGAAACAAATAGAAATCAAATGGGAGGGTCAATTAAGTAATTTCGCAAGCCAAATTTTTAATAGAAACACAAAAATCCCTCCCTCCCTCACACTTACACGATTTTTCTGCATTTTCTCCCCCTCCCGCAGGCGATTTCTTCTCCTCCCTCGTGCGTTCCTCTTCCGGCGACGAGAACTCCTCCGACGACTCGGTTTTCTTCGCGTTTCCTTCTCCTTCCCCGACTCTAGGTTATTCTATGCTTTAGGAACGTTAAATTTTGGTTTTCGCAGAGTTATACGGTTAGGGTTCATTTAGGGTTTTGCAAAAAATGTGGAGTAGAGTTCGAAATTGATAGGTTTAGCATAAATGCACCTCAAATGGCTGTATTTATGATTATTGGTGAAAGTTTGATGATTTAATAGAGGTTGTTAAGAAGTTTGGTAGTTGGAAAGTTTTAAAAACTCCATTAATGGAGGTTTGGAAATTCATGAGCACGAGTTGCTCGATAAAATGCCTCAATGAGGTGTTTTAGAGTTTAGGAGATTTTCTTTAGCTAGGAGTTTGTAATTTTCTAAACTCGATAGTTTAGAATTGGTTTAAATGACAAATGTTGTGTATTGCCTTAGGTGAACAACGCTCGTGGACGGAGCTTGAATTTCAATGGACGCGAGTAAGTCTTCATGATTTGTTTGGCCGTCTTGGCCTACATCATAAGAATGTACGTTAAATTGAGGAATTGGAGATATATTGTGTTCGGGTAATTAGATCGGGTATTTAGTTTTAGGTTTGGTTAGGTTGTTAATTGTTAAGTTTATTATTTTTATGTTTCTATTTGTTTCTATTTTCGTTCATGGCATAATATTGTTCACGCATCATTGTTTTCGAAAAGAGCATGAAAATGAATTTCTACGCATATTTTTACAAAAACAAAAAGGTAAATGAATGTAATAATGGTCACGTCGGTGGCGGTAGTTTAGACATGGCTGTCAGGTGAGGCATGTTTTCCCCCCGATTAGATACGAGGGGCTATCCAATCGACGGATGTGCCGCTTCTATCTAGCGAGAGTGAAGCCCCGGTGACATAAATGAAATGGTTAGCGAAAATGTAGGATGCATGATTTATGAACTGTGCCTCTAGCTCACATTTTTATTTCTATGGTGTTGATGATTTTGAGACAGGTGAGAAAGACGTTGTAACGCCCCAAGTCCTCTGAACCCAGTTCGTTACACATAATCCGAACATAACTGAGAAATTTTGGACCAAATTTAAAACTTCGCTCGAAAGTCAAAATTTGACATTTTTTTTTTCTAAAATCTCAAAACATTTAAATCTTGCACCGGAAATTCTTTTAAGCAAAAACAAAATTAAGCAGAGCTACGAAACAATGTTTGAATAATCGGTTAAAATATTGAGAAATAATTCGGCCAGAAGAGATCAAGACTTAAGCGTGAAAACTTAAAAAAAATCGTAAGAGTCAAACACATCTGCCGATAAGCAAAGTCAACGAAAAGGGGGCGGAAACAGAAACTTAAGGCTTCAACCGATCTCAAAACGACAAAACTTATTATACACTTCTACCGATGACGTAAGCCGGATGATTTACTCATCTAATTCACACCGATCACAAAACGACAATCTTATTATAAACTTCTACTGATGACGTAAGCCGGATGATTTATTCATCTAACTCACACCGATCACAAAACGACAAACTTATTATACACTTCTACCGATGACGTAAGCCGGATGATTTATTCATCTAACTCACACCGATCACAAAACGACAAACTTATTATACACTTCTACCGATGACGTAAGCCGGATGATTCACTCATCTAACTCACACCGATCACAAAACGACAAACTTATTATACACTTCTACCGATGACGTAAGTCGGATGATTTATTCATCTAACTCACACCGATTACAAAACGACAAACTTATTATACACTTCTACCGATAGACCAAAAGAGACGCTAAATAGGAGCAAACCCGACTGCTAAATGATTTTTGTACATTTTACTGAAATCATTCTGATCAACAAAAATCCACAATTCTTAGAAATTCAGAATAGCCAACCACAATCGAAATCAAATCATATTTCTAAATCCAGAAAAGAAGTTCACAGAAGCGTTAAATGCAGTATCAAACTTCTACTATCATTTAAAATTCTCAGAACACTTCATCAGAATACCTAACCACTGAAAACTCTCATTTAGACAAAAGTTAAACCGCCTCATCAGAGCACCTAACCGTAGCATAGAAGTGCTCCTCCAACTTCACCTATTCCTCAGTAAACTCAGGGAATTCACCTGTTGAATGCTCAGCACCTACATCACAAAACTCATCTATTAGCCTAATGCTAAGTAAGTAAAGCAGTAATGAATGAAATGCTGAACATAAATTCCTAAACATGCAAATTTCTACTTTCTCATCTCAGTTGCATATGCATTCGTTTCTGATCTGATCCCCCTGTGAAATTGGGAGTTGGATCACTTCTCCCAAAGTCATACGTCCTCTCTCTCGATTAAGGGGCGGACTAGTTCCCTTAACAAACTGTTCAGATCCCCCTGTGAAATTGGGGTTTGGATCACTTCCCCCAAAGTCATACATCCTCTCTTTTGATTAAGGGGCGGATTAGTTTCCTTAACAACTGTTACAGTCTGTTCATTCCTTACCATGTCATTTCATGTAAATTCATTTTTGTTACTTTCAAAATATGATGCATGACATACAAACACAATCAAGCATCACAATCCTACTGTTTTGTGATGTAGGCCCGAAGACATAAAACATACTTCACTTACCTGGCTCTCCTAGAAATGCTCGGTTTCAAACTACTTCAGAAGTTTTATTCACCTAAGTCATAAACAGAATATTAATCAGATTTCTACTAAGCCTCATTCTAATCTATCCAGAAATCTAGAGAAACTAGTTTGGAAGTTTAGTTCATAGCACATTCCTAATTTACCACAAAACCCGGACTAGCTTACCCATACAGCATTCACAAAACTCACATTTATACTCTCTCCAATCCTCGATAGCTACCAGTATAGCAAGAAATCGAAATAGAGCTCACCTAGTTCAGAGAAGATTCGAGTAGAAGAATCGCCTAGAGAGCTCTGCTGCTTGAGCTGAAGACTGAAAGAGAGAAAATAGGGAATAATGGCGGCTACAGTGCATTAAACCCAAACTTCTTTCCTTAAATACGTTATCCACTTTTAAATTTCCAATTACTCTTATGCCCTTGCCTAGTCATCCACTAACCCTACATTTATTATTGCTATTTAAAGTGTACAATTAATTAAAAGAATAGAGAATTAATCCGATAGAACCGGGTGTTACAATCTACCCTCCTTAAAAGAATTTTGTCCTCAAAATTCAGTACCTGAATAATTCCGGATGTTGGTCCATCATGTCTTGCTGGCGTTCCCAGGTTGTCTCCTCTATGTTCTGGTTGTGCCATAAGACTTTCACTAGTAGAACCTCTTTGTTGCGTAATACCTTCACTGCAAAGTCTAAGATCTTTACCGGTTTCTCTTCGTAAGTAAGAGTAGGTTGAATTTCGATGTTCTGCTGTTCCACAATTTGATATGGATCCCTTATGCACTTCTTCAATATAGAAACATGGAACACACTGTGTATCCCCTCCATAGAAGCCGGTAGCTGCAATTGATAGGCTGCTCTCTAAACTCTCTTCAGAATAGTGAATGGTTCAATAATCTAGGGTTCAACTTGCCTCTTTTCCCGAATCTCACAACTCCTTTAAATGGTGATACCTTGAGGAAAACTTCATCGCCTACTTCAAACTCTAATTCTCTGCGTCTTCTGTCGGCATAGCTTTTCTGTCGACTTTGAGCTGTTAAGATCCTCTGGCGGATGAGGGTAACCTTCTCAACAGTTTGTTGCACAATATCAGGACCAAGCAACTGTGCTTCACCAACTTCATCCCAGTACAAAGGAGATCTGCATTTACGTCCATACGATGCCTCATAAGGTGCCATACCTATAGTTGCCTGAAAACTATTATTATAGGAAAACTCCACCAATGATAAGTATTTACTCCATGATCCTTGAAAATCTAAAACGCATGCACGAAGCATATCTTCCAATGTCTGAATAGTCCTTTCAGATTGTCCATCTGTCTGATGGTGAAAGGCTGTGCTAAAGTTGAGTTGCGTACCCATAGCCTTGTGCAGACTCTTCCAAAACTTGGACGTAAATCTAGAATCTCGGTTTGAAATTATGGTATTTGGAACTCCATGTAATCTAACAACCTCTTGCACATACAGCTGAGCAAGCTGATCCATCGATTATGTCATCCTTATTGGCAGAAAGTGGGCATATTTGGTTAATCGATCTACTATTACCAGATTGCATCATATCCCTTTGCTGTTCTAGGCAATCCCACAACGAAGTCCATCGTTATTTGTTCCCATTTCTATTCGGGAACTGGTAAGGGTTGTAATGTTCCTGCAGGCCTCTGATGCTCATCTTTAATTTGCTGACAACACAAACATGATCCTACATACTCTGCCACACACCTTTTCATACTTGGCCACCAATAATGCTGTTTAAGATCCTTGTACATATTTGTACTTCTAGGGTGAATAGAGAATCTGGAAGAATGTGCTTCGGAAAGAATTTCATCTCGAAGTTCTTTAATGGCAAGAACAAACCATCTATTTCTAAACTTAAGGATTCCTTCAACAGAATAGTTAAAATCTGATTTGTCCGTAGAATCCATGCTTAACTTGTACTTGTTGCACTCTATATCATTTATCTGGGCTTCATTTATTCTTTCAAGAATGGTCGGTCTTAAGGATATTGCAGTAAACATGGCTGACACACTATGCACTGCTTCTAGATTAAACTTTTGGAATTCAGACTCTAAGGCTAATGGTACGTCAAGAATCAGGGCTGAGGCTGAAGTTGTTACTCTACTCAAAGCATCTGCCATAACATTTGCTTTGTCGGGATGGTATTTAATCTCAAAATCATAATCCTTTACAAATTCCAACCATCGACGTTGCCTCATGTTTAATTCCTTCTGTGTGAAGATATATTTTAGACTTTTATGGTCCGAGAATATTTCACAAGTTTGCCCATACAAGTAATGCCTCCAAATCTTAAGTGCAAATACCACTGCAGCTAATTCTAGGTCATGTGTAGGGTAATTCTTCTCATGTGTTTTCAACTGTCTAGAGGCATAAGCTATTACCTTTCCCTCTTGCATCAAGACATAGCCAAGTCCAATCTTGGATGCATCATAGTAGATGCTAAATTTACCATCATCAACAGGAAGGGTCAAAATTGGAGCATTGGTCAGTTTCTGTTTCAAGGTCTGAAAAGTATGCTCACAATCCTCAATCCACACATACTTCACATTCTTCCTGGTTAACCGAGTGAGGGGTATTGCAATCTTTGAGAATCCTTCAATAAACTTGCTGTAATATCCTGCAAGTCCAAGGAAACTCCGAATATCTGCAGCATTCTTCGGTTGGGGCCACTCCTTGACTGCTTGAACCTTGGTTGGGTCGACAGATATTCCATCACCAGAGATCACATGACCAAAGAAGTAAACTCTGTCCAGCCAAAACTCACATTTGGAAAACTTGGCATAGAGTTGGTGCTGCCTTAGTACCCCTAATACTAAATTCAAATGTTCTGCATATTCCTTACTAGAAGGTGAATAGATTAAAATGTCATCTATAAACACAATAACAAACTTGTCTAAATACTCGTGAAACACCCTATGCATAAGATCCATAAAGGCTGCTAGTGCGTTTGTCAACCCAAAGGACATAACAAAAAACTCATAATGTCCATATCTTGTACGAAAAGCTGTTTTAGGAATATCTTCTGATTTAACTTTTAGTTGGTAGTAACCTGACCTCAAATCAATCTTAGAGAAAACTCGTGCACTAAGGAGTTGGTCAAATAGGTCATCAATCCTCAGTAATGGATACTTGTTCTTGACAGTTAACTTATTCAATTCCCTAAAATCAATGCACATATGCATCGATTCATCTTTCTTTTTGACAAAAAGAACAGGTGCACCCCACAGTGAAAAGCTAGGGCGCATGAACCCTTTCTCCAACAGATCCTCCAACTGCTTCTTTAATTCTTTAAGTTCTGTTGGTGCTAATCTATACGGATTTTTAGACACAGGCTCTATGCTGGGGTAAACATCTACAACGAATTCAATTTTCCTATCTGGTGGCAAACCAGGAAGGTCATCTAAGAATACTTCAGGAAAGTCTTAGACAACTAAGACATTTTGTGGATTTTCCTCCCCTACAAGTTGTGTGTCTAAAACGCTAGCTAAGAAGCACAAATACTCTCCACACGGGGAAGGTCTAGTGTTAATAGAAGTCATCACAGACATTTTCTTATTCTTCTTCGAAACTTGAAAGGTATGTTTCAAACTACCAGGGGGTTGGAAGCTAACTATTCCAGTTCTACAATCAATTGTGGGATGGTGCTTAAACAACCAGTCCATCCCTAGGATTACATCAAATCCCATTATATCCATAATAATGAGATTAGCAGGTAAATTCTTGTTTCCCACTATTACCACACTATTAACCATTACTCGGCTAGAGTGCATGCATTCACCAGAGGGTAACGTGACATTAATCATATGTCCAGATGGCGTAGGTTGTACATCTAGCTTAACAGCAAATACAGATGCTATAAATGAATGTGTTGCACCAGATGTCTATTAAAGTAAAATCAGGTATAGAGTTGATCAATATAGTACCTGATACAACAGCGGGCTGTTCCTCACCCGACTCCATCATGGAGAATATCCGCGGTTTAACCATAGCAGGGCCATTCTTAGGAGCTGGGCAGTATCTGCTAATATGGTCGACCTTGTTACAATTGTAGCATCTGGAGATTCTAGGCTTCGGGCATTCTTTGATCGTGTGTCCAACCTCCTCACAGTTGAAACACTTCCCAAAGCCCAATCTGCACTCGCCCAGGTGCTACTTCAAACACTTAGGACACTGGGGGAATTTCCTGACACTCTGTATCTTCCCTCCTGTTCCTTGGACTACTCTGGCCTTCACTAGGCGTCTTCATTCCTCTTTGTTAGTGTGGCTAGACTAACTTTTGTGGGACCTCTTTTGGTCCAGCACACTTCCTTTCAGTTTCTTCGACTTCCAGAGCAGTAGACACAACTTCACTGAATGTCAAGTCTTTAATACCACAAAATTTAACTCCTCGGTAAATCTTCCGGCTTCAGCCCATGCACAAATTTGAACACCTTATCCTCGTCCCTATGAGCAAAATGTCCAGCAAACCTAGACAGGGACTCGAATTGCCTACTGTACTCGGCCACAGACCATGTCTGCTTCAAGTTCAGAAATTCCAACTTCTTTGCAGTTTGGACAGTGCTGCTAAAATACTTCTCATAGAAAATGTCCCTGAATTGTGACCAAGTCATCACCAAAACATCAGTGGTGGTCTCTATTGTTTCCCACCAAAGTTGAGTATCACCAGCCAAATGAAATGTTGTCAACGTGACCTTGTCTCCCTCTCCAATGTTGGCACACCTAAACATACTCTCAATCTTTCTAAGCCACCCTTCAGCAATAACCGGATCAGACGACTGTCCATCAAACGAGGGTGGTTGTAGTCTCCTGAATCTATCTCCAGAATGTTCATTGCTAGAACTCGAGTTGGCACTTCCTTGTACCTCTTGGTTCAACAGCACACCTAACTGATCGGACTGATGACGCACTAAGTCTGTTTGCTGACGCACCAGATCTGTCAGTTGCCTAATCACGCTAGGATCTTCCTCAGCTCTTAAGTTGGGCATCTCTCTTGGTACTCTTGGTCTTCCTGGTCGTCTAGCCATTTTCTATACTCCTGTTCAAGGTTAACTACTCTCATAACATCTAATAACTAAAGTTAACATAAACACTTACAGTTGTTGGAGTGCTCCCATGCGACGATTGGCACTGATGAGTAATCTTTTGAACGGTTTAACTGAATGTCTCTGATACCATACTGTAACGCCCCGAGTCCTCTGAACCTAGTTCATTACACATAATCCGAACATAACTGAAAAATTTTGGACCAAATTTAAAACTTCACTCAAAAGTCAAAATTTGACATTTTTTTTTTCTAAAGTCTCAAAACATTTAAATCTTGCAGCAGAAATTCTTTTTGAGCAAAAACAGAATTAAGCAGAGCTACGAAACAATGTTTGAATAATCGGCTAAAATATTGAGAAATAATTCAGCCAGAAGAGATCAAGACTTAAGCGTGAAAACTTAAAAAAAATCGTAAGAGTCAAAAACATCTGCCGATAAGCAAAATCAACGAAAAGGGGCAGAAACAGAAACTGAAGGCTTCCACAGATCTCAAAATGACAAAACTTATTATACACTTCTACCGATGACGTAAGCAGGATGATTCACTCATCTAACTCACACCGATCACAAAACGACAATCTTATTATAAACTTCTACCGATGACGTACGCCGGATGATTTATTCATCTAACTCACACCAATCACAAAACGACAAACTTATTATACACTTCTACCGATGACGTAAGCCGGATGATTCACTCATCTAACTCACACCGATCACAAACGACAAACTTATTATACACTTATACCGATGACGTAAGTCGGATGATTTATTCATCTAACTCACACCGATCACAAAATGACAAACTTATTATACACTTCTACCGATAGACCAAAAGAGACGCTAAATAGGAGCAAACCCGACTGCTAAACGATTTTTATACATTTTACTGAAATCATTCTGATCAACACAAATCCACAATTCTTAGAAATTCAGAATAGCCAACTACAATCGAAATCAAATCATATTTCTAAATCCAGAAAAGAAGTTCACAGAAGCGTTAAATGCAGTATCAAACTTCTACTATCATTTAAAATTCCCAGAACACTTCATCAGAATACCTAACCACTGAAAACTCTCATTCAGACAAAAGTTAAACCGCTCATCAGAGCACCTAACCGTAGCATAGAAGTGCTCCTCCAACTTCACCTATTCCTCAGTAAACTCAGGGAATTCACCTGTTGAATGCTCAGCACCTACATCACAAAACTCATCTATTAGCCTAATGCTAAGTAAGTAAAGCAGTAATGAATGAAATGCTGAACATAAATTCCTAAACATGCAAATTTCTACTTTCTCATCTCAGTTGCATATGCATTCGTTTTTGATCTGATCCCCCTGTGAAATTGGGAGTTGGATCACTTCTCCCAAAGTCATACGTCCTCTCTCTCGATTAAGGGGCGGACTAGTTTCTTTAACAAACTGTTCAGATCCCCCTGTGCAATTGGGGTTTGGATCACTTCCCCCAAAGTCATACATCCTCTCTCTTGATTAAAGGGCAGATTAGTTCCCTTAACAACTGTTACAGTCTGTTCATTCCTTACCTTGTCATTTCATGTAAATTCATTTTCGTATACTTTCAAAATATGATGCATGACATACAAACACAATCAAGCATACACAATCCTACTGTTTTGTGATGTAGGCCCGAAGACACAAAGCATACTTCACTTACCTGGCTCTCCTAGAAATGCTCGGTTTCAAACTACTTCAGAAGTTTTGTTCACCTAAGTCATAAACAGAATATTAATCAGATTTCTACTAAGCCTCATTATAATCTATCCAGAAATCTAGGGAAACTAGTTTGGAAGTTTAGTTCATAGCACATTCTCGATTTACCACAAAACCTTGACTAGCTTACCCATACAGCATTCACAAAACTCACATTTATACTCTCTCCAATCATCGATAGCTACCAGTACAACAAGAAATCGAAATAGGGCTCACCTAGTTCAAAGAAGATTCGAGTAGAAGAATCGCCTAGAGAGCTCTGCTGCTTGAGCTTAAGACCAAAAGAGAGAAAATAAGGAATAGTGGCGGCTACAGTGCATTAAACCCAAACTTCTTTCCTTAAATACGTTATCCACTTTTAAATTTTCAATTACTCTTATGCCCTTGCCTAGTCATCCATAACCCTACATTTATTAGTGCCATTTAAAGTGTACCATTAATTAAAAGAATAGAGAATTAATCCGATAGAACCCGCTGTTACAGACGTCCCTCTGTTGCCAATTGTAGAATAAGAAGAAGCAAGAGAATATTCTGAAAAATCCTTTAAACTTGAAATATATCAATCAACTCTCATAAAGAACCATCAAATCCCAATAAAAATCCCAGATTTGCAGGTTATTTTCGAAAAATAAATCTGAAAAACTATATAATTTTCATAAAGCACAACATATACATAATCTCTCATGAATCCTTGATAAATAATTCAGATCTCTGTAAAATGGGAAATAAACCCAATAGGACAATATCATGATGCATTAATCTTCATCGAATATAAACTTTTGATTTTTAGAGGTATAGTAGACTTTAATATGTCACACACGGTGTTGTTCCATAGAACAACATAGTATCAGGAAGAAATACTTTCTGCATAAGGTGAGCAAAACATAGTAGATTGCCAAAAAATAAAAATAAAAACAAAAGCCTAAAGCAAGTGGCAATTTTTTTTTAAAATTAAATGAAAACAATGAACAGCTTACATAACACAGAGGCCTAGGACAGACCTCAACTCTTCAAACCTTACATCATCTAACGCCTTGGTGAAAATATCGGCAATTTATTTTTGATCACCATATGTTCCCAATTAATAATTTTGTCCTCCACAAGAGATCGAATAAAATGATGTCGTATATCAATATGCTTTGTCCGAGAATGCTGAACAGGATTTTTAGAAATGTTGATAGCACTCAAATTATCACAGTAGAGTGTCATGACATCCTGTGTGACATCGTAGTCTTTCATCATTTGTTTCATCCAAAGAAGCTGAGTACAACTGCTACCTGCTGCAATATATTCTGTCTCGGCAGTAGACAGAGAAATAGAATTTTGATTCTTGCTGAACCATGACACCAAGTTGTGTCTCACATAAAAACATCTACCATAAGTGCTTTTTCAATCATCAGAACTTCCTGCCCAGTCAGCATCACAATAACCCACCAGGTTTGCATTAGAGTCGAATGAATACCATATACCATAGTCGGTTGTTCCTATAACATATTTGAGAATCCGCTTTACTGACACTAGGTGTGACTCCAGCAGATTGGCTTGAAATCGAGAGCATAAACCCACGCTATAACAAATATCCGGTCTGCTAGCAGTTAGATATAAGAGACTTCCAATCATACTTCTATATAAACGTGGATCAACAAGAATTCCCTTTTCATCTTTGGAGAGTTTCTTTTGTGTCTCAATTGGTGTTCTACTAGGTCGTGCATTCTCGAGTTTAAACATTTTCAATAATTCTTGGCATATTTGGCTTGAGAAATAAAGATACCATTTTTTTCTTGTTGAATTTGGAGTCGAAGAAAATATTGAGTTCTCCTACCATACTCATCTCGAATTCTCCAGCCATTTGAGCTACAAATTCATCCACTATCACCTATGACACCGAGCCAAACAGTATGTCTTGAACATAAATTTGAGCGAGTAAAAACTGACCTTTGTCACAACGAACAAAAAGGTTTTATCTACTCCCCCTCGCTCATATCCCTTGGTCAATAAATATTGCGTGAGTCGTTTATACCATGCACGAGGGGCTTGTTTAAGCCCATATAATGCCTTCTTCAATTTATAGACATACTCGGAATGATGAGGGTCTTCAAAACCCTTCGGTTGAGCAACATATACTTCCTCATTAATAAAACCGTTCAAAAACGCACTCTTCACATCCATTTGATATAACTTGAACCGCATAACACAAGCAATAGCCAATAATAGACGAATGGAGCAAATGTTTCATCAAAATCAATTCCTTCAATCTGTGAGTACCCTTGAGCAACTAGCCGAGCTTTGTTTCAAGTGATGTTGCCATGTTTATCGCTCTTGTTCTTGTATATCCAATTAGTACCAATAACATTCACATCGAGAGGACACAGTACTAAGTCCCAAACTTGATTTCGGGTAAATTGATTGAGTTGTTCTTGCATAGCTCCTATCTAGAATTCATCTAGCAATGCTTCTTTCATATTCTTAGGCTCGATAGTTGATGTAAAACAGGCCATTTGAATCATTTCTTGATAATTCAATCTCGATTTGTCTCTGGTTCGAATACTATCATTCAGACCTCCAATAACCTCATCTGCAGAATGATTCTTCTGAACACGTATAGATGGTTGCCTGTTGTGTGAAGTAGTCACTTCCACGTCATCAATTTTTTCAGTCTGACCTGTGACACCACCTGAGACACCATCTGTGACCTTGGATTGAACACTAGTACCTTCTTTTGGATTATATGCTGTGTCTAGATAGTTGTCTACTTGAACATTTGCAGATTCGATGACAGTTCTAGTTCTTTTGTTGTAAACTCAATAAGTACGGCTATTTGTAGCATAACCGAGAAAAATTGTCTCATCACTAATGGGATCAAGTTTCCCCCTGTGTTTCCCGTCATTCAACACATAGGAAATGCTACCAAACGGATAAAAATAATTAAGATTTGGAGTCTTACCTTTCCATATTTCATAGGGTGTCATAGACGTTTTGCCACAGGAGATACACACGATTTATAGTATAACAAGCAGTGTTCATAGCTTCAGCCTAGAATTTTTGAGGAACATCCCTTTCGTGTAACATTACTCGAGTCATCTCTGCCAATGTACGGTTCTTTCTTTCCATGACTCCATTTTGTTGAGGAGTCTTAGGTGCCGATAATTCATGAGCAATTCCTAGATATTTACAGAAATCTGAGAATTCAGAATTTTCAAACTCTCTCCCATGGTCATTGTGGATGCGAATAATTTTCATGATGACACAATCTTTTTCACGTTGGAGTCGAGTACACATTGATTTGAAAACTTTGAAGGTGTCGGACTTTTCTCTAAGAAACTACAACTATGTGTAGCGTGAGAAATCATCAACAGTAACAAAGACATACTGTTTTCCTCCAATACTTTCAATAGGCATTGGCCCCATTAGATCCATGTGGAGCAATTCAAGCACACGGGTAGTTGTAGATGATTGTGACACTAGGTGTGACACCTTGGTTTACTTTTCAATTTGACATGGTCCACATAATTTTTCTTCATCAAACTTAAAAATAGGAATTCCCCGGACAACACCTTTTGAAACAATCTTTTCCAGCATTCTGAAATTAACTTGTCCCAACTTTCTATGTCATGAAATAGTGTCTTCTATACTCGATCGAAAGTAGGTAGATGAGGAAGAAATGAGGTAGCAATTATCTAAAGATCTAACTCCTTGTATAACACACTTTTTGTTTGGTCAGACACTACACATTTTTTACGTGTGAATTGCTCATTCAGATCTTGATCGCACAGCTGACTAATACTGATTAGATTAGATTTAGACCATCCACCAAAAGAACATTACTCAACTTTGGTAGACCAGGACCATTTAGCGTTCCCCTTCCAATGACATGCGTTGAGACATCGTTGCCAAATGTTGCTTTTCCCACGGTTTCGGGTATGATGTCTTTCAAATATTTCTCTTCACCTGTCATGTGCCTAGAACATCCGCTATCAAAATACCATGCATTCAATGCGATTGTCTTTAGTGAAAAATGTATGACATTACACTTCAAACTTGATTTTTTCACCCATTTTTGATAAGGAAATCTGTAAGAAGAAGCATTTCTAACAGTACCTAGTCTTAGGTCAGCAAGATAGGTGAAGCATTTAGGGTGAATATGACCACGACGATTGCAATAATGACACACAGAAACATATTTGTTACTTTTACTACTGGAAATATGATAGGAGTCACAAGAGTTAGATTTTCTGTCGGTTCTTGGAGTTTTTATTGCGATTTGCTTCCCTTTGTAATCAAATCCCGTGGCTGACACTGGCTGTGACACGGAACTTTCCCTTACGAATTTCAGTGTAGAGTGATTTTTTTTCACGGCTATAGTTTGTAAAACTGAGCTTTCTCCTTTGAACCCCAATCTAGACTGATGGACACTTGATTTGCTGATGTTTAGAATATCATCCAATCTAGAAGAACCCGAATTCAATATTTTAACATTTTTCTTCATGAGACTTATCTCATTGGTCAGATCATTAACTTCATCATGACTCGTTCTCAGTTTGGTCTCCAAATCAGCAATAACATTTTGAAAATTGTTATTCTCATCTCTTAAATTTCTAATCTGGATGTGTAGATGCTGATTTACTTTAACAAGTTCAGTTCACTTCTCATGAAGAAACTTTATTCTCCAATAAGGTATTCTTCTGTGACAGCTACTTCATCTTCATCACTCCTATTGGATAAGTTGTCTATGACACCGTGTATATGTGACAGCCCCCGACCCGATCGGAGTCCGAGGAGACATCACTCCGGACATTTAACAGAAAACGAGACATATATATTTTTTGAACCTTAAAACTTTACACAGAGAAGACCTTCTCTGGATTGAGGGCTGGAAAGACATGAGTAAAAATCAGACTTCAGAAATAAATGGCAGGAGTAAAACAGGGAGACAAAATACTTTGAACGTTTAAATAAAAGGCTGGGTGGGACGACGGGCATGCAGAAGGAAGCGTGATAAAATACATGCAGTGAAAATAAATGAGAAATATAAACTGAAAGGCATATTGAAAGAAAAGCTACAGTGAATACCAGAATCGGGTGATCTATAGCAGAAGGAGTAAATAAAACGGGGCGGAAGAATTAGGCAGATGACGAAGCAGAAAATGTAAGTAAACTGGGCGGGCGATATAGATTAGCGGTGGATGTGAATAAGACAAAAATGAACAGTAAATAGCGGTAGATGTGAATAAACTAAAAACAACAGAAGCAGCGGTAGAAGTAAAGCAGATGACGTCAGGTGGAAGATGTGGATGACGTCAGACGGAAGATGTAAATAAACTAGGCGGAGGATATGGGCAGATGACGTCAGGCGGAAGATGTAATTTTAAAGGCAGCGGTGGATGCATTCAAAATTGCACTGTCACCGGTGGAAGTGAACTACAGACCAAAGGGGACTGTTCACCGGTGGAAATGAACTACAAACTGAAGGGGACTGTTCACCGGTGGAAGTGAACTACAGACAGAAGGGGACTGTTCACCGGTGGAAGTGAACTACAGACAAAAGGGGACTGTCACCGGTAGAAGTGAACTACAGACAGAAGGGGACTGTTCACCGGTGGAAGTGAACTTAAAGGCACGGTGGATGTACTTTAAAAGGGCAACGGTGGATGTGATTGTTAAACCAGCAGGGTTTCTAGAGGTGATTTGAAGCCAGAATTTGAAAACTTTTAACGAAGACGTCTAAAAAGGAAACATAAACCAGAGGCAGAAAAGCTTCAAATCCTCAAAACTCGATCAAAACAGTTTAAGGTGTAATACCTGCTTTCCAAATGACAGATTCAAGAAGAAAACAAACTGCAGGGATAGCTCTAAAATTCGCAGACCATCAGCTGCACAACCGAAAAAGGGAGAACCAAAGCCAGTTTCCAGAAGGTTTTCAAACATTTCAAAAATATCTGTACAACCTTGTCAAATACAGAGGTTTTGAGAACATCAATACAGGAAAAGGTGAACCGTACAGGACTGAACCTACACTTCAAATGTTTTAAAACTCAAAAGACGATACAGAACTTGGCATAAATTCAGCATAAATTCCACAGGAAATATAGTTCGATGCAAGCAACAACCAGTGGTGAGCTCATCCAGCCAACTACACAAATCATCATTTTGAGACATAATTACTCATCTGGAAGGATCACATACATACAACGGGAGGTTCAAACTATGCGCCTAGAAGCGCAGTAGAACATACAATGCAAAGTGATGCAGTGATATGCATGACACATTTTCAAATACATGAAGAATAGATAATGTCGAATAGGAGAAAGTTGGGCCGATAGATAATGTCGAAAAGCAATGCTGATATTTCCGGAAACTACTACAACTCAAAATTTATGAACCTCACTTTCAAGGGTAATGACATCATGGCTGACCATGCAAGGCTGCATATTGTACATTCGAGTAATGTGTGGCAACCGCATTGACCTACTAGGGTGGTACTTAATTTCAAGTCATACGCCTTTACGAATTCCAGGCCACAACACCTATAGCACGCAATGTTTAGATCTTTTGAGTGGTTAAAAGATAATCAGGCTTGTAGTCGGGGAAAAACACTTCACACTGCGGGACATACAAATAGTGACTCCAAATTTTCAATGCAAAAAAACAACAGCGGCTAATTCAAATGTGAGTGGGATAATTCTGCTACTACTTTTTAGCTGTGTTGGAAGATACGCTACAACCTTGGCCTCTTGCATTAGGAACACACCCAAAACCAACTTTGGATGCGTCCAAATAAATGACTTCTCATTCACTCGGAGTGTAAAAGAGGGGGCTGTTGTTTAACTTTAATTCGATGTCTGAAAACTATCTTCAAGGCTCAAGTCCAAGAGTACTTGTGTCATCTTTGTGTAAACTGTAAGGGTTGTGGGCTAGATAGAAAAATCCCTTAATACACCTCCATAATAAACCTGCCAAACAAGGAAAAAATAGGACCTCGCTGGCATCTGGTTGAGGCCAATCCTTAACTGCTTGATTTTGGTCGGATTCCAATGATCTGCCCCAGTGAAATGACACATGACCCAAAAAGTTGACTTGCCACCACAACTCCACATGTGGATAAATTGTGGCAGGATAGTGGGGGCTGTCTTAAGGTTATCAAAAACTAACTTAAGGGTTCTGCAGATCAGTTTTTTTGTGCGATCTAAGAATGCATCAAGGAAATACAATCACAAACTTTTCCAAGTATTCCACGGAACACCCGATTGCAAATCCATAAAAGCTGCAGGTGCGTCGTTAGTCCAAACGACATTACAAGAAATTCATATTGGTCAATGGGTTCGGAAGCTTGGTCTTTGGTATATCTCCTCCTAACCTTCAATTAGTAGTAGCAGAACGTAAGTAGATTTTCGAAAACACTTTGGGCCCCTTGTAATGGTTAATAAATCATCAATTGGGGGGTCCCCCCCCTCGGGGAAAGGTACTTATTCTGAGTGTAGTTTGTTCAACTACCGGACTCAATTACACATTGGAAGGGATCCGTCCTTCTTCTTACAAAAAAAATGGTCCACCTAGGGAGAAAAGCTAGAGCAAAAAAATCCTTTGTCTACTACCTCTGACACGTGAGTCTTAGTTCTCTTCAATTCAACGGTGCAATACGGTAGGGGTTCTTAGACACAGGTAATGCCTCGGATAGTATACAATCACAATTCAAGTTCTCTAAGGTGGTACCGGGCAAGTCATCCAAATACCTCAGGAAAAACTTCTCGGACCCTGTAATATCTTGGATGTTCTACCTGATCTTCACCCGTATTATCAATGATGCTGCTAGAAATCACACAACTATTTTTCAGTAACGCTGGTTAACGAGGATATAATTGGCATATACTTGATTTTGGGATAGCTTCGAAAAGAATATAATCTCCATAGAGGTCCACAGCAACTAGACCAGTCCTAAGGGAATGGTGGCAGATGTCTGACTAGCAGTCCAACCCAAAAATTACTTCATATCCCTTCAGCTCAATTATAATCAACTCTACATATAACTCTTGTCCCTTAATAAAACGATTCTCACCCTTACTACCTGTTCAGAATGGAAGGATTCCCCGACCGGTAACATGCCCCCCACTAACGACTATACGCTAGAAGAAGAGTCCATAAATGATACCTGCATGCAAATGTAGTTGCTACGAAAGAATGGTAGCACCGGCGGTTATCTATAAGTGTGTATGCGGGTTTACACAAATATTTAAGCATACCTGTAAGCGATTTGTGCTCCGCATCATCATGTCCATCATGGCGAAACTCTAGTTGCCACTCTCGCGAGATTCGTATCCGGCGGCATGGACAAATGCCTAAACAACATGGACAACCTTGTCCCACCATAACAACGGTCGTGTATAGTCTGCATTACAAATGGTCTTTGAAGGGTAGACCATCGAGGGGCTTGAGGTTCGTTGTCCATTTCATTGGTCATCATTTAGGATGGAAGGCTTGCACCTTTCTATTGTTGTGTGGGACCCTGTTCTGTTGTGCGCTGCCCACCCTTATGCCCTTGGCGTTGGTGGTGGTTTG
Source organism: Begonia masoniana (assembly GCA_022432975.1). Taxonomy (NCBI): domain Eukaryota; kingdom Viridiplantae; phylum Streptophyta; class Magnoliopsida; order Cucurbitales; family Begoniaceae; genus Begonia; species Begonia masoniana. Next base: position 23,816,344 of record CM039507.1, read on the forward strand.
AGCCTCTCTGATAAATCTGGAAGATCACATTGCCCTTGCACTGTATCTCAACATCTTCCAATTCCAAAGCCTTAGCAGCCACCTTAGAATAAAATATTAGGATCCCTGTAGTTTGCACTCCCCTAAACAGGGTGCTTCAATCCTGAACGATTGATGAATCGTATAGTCTAATCCTCCACCAACGGGGTGCCAAAACGGTGAACAAGGCCTTGAACTTACAAATATAGTCCGCCCAGAACGGGGTGGGCGAAACGGCCCTAAACTCCATTTCTACTAGCCCGAAAGCTCGGCTAAAGTACTTGTTCAAAGACCGCAGTCTTAACAGTCCAGGTAATAGTTCCCACGTTAGTAGTGATCGGGATGAGGACCACCAATGACTTGCATCCAGTCCAGGTGGAAAACAGCATATGTGACCTTGTTCCTTCATCACCTTTGCATACATGCAACCATGTCCTCAATTTTTTGAATCCATTCCTCACGCCCATGGACAGGTGCAACTCGACCATGAAATGTCGGGGGTCAAGTCGGTTTGAAAAAACGTTTTCGCTACCATGGTCATGGGTGCATTCGAACTAGAGTTGTCTTGTTCTCCTAGTAGCACAAGTTGTTCAATCGGGCGGGATTGGCGAATCACAACTCCGTTAGTTGGGCAATAGTGTCCTATCCCGTTGCTTGAACTTCACCATCTTGGAAATCCAAACATATTATCCTCAAAAACATATTAACTTTGAAATGACATACTAAAATCATAAAAAATTACAGTTGCTGGAGAGTACTAATGCGGTGATTTGTGTGGGTAGGCAGTTACAGACCGATTCTTTAAAAAATGGTCATCTGAACCATAGTGTCACAACATCGAAACCCGACGGGTTGAGAAGTTTGTATATCATATTAGTAATCAAATGTCAACCAATTCTATTTTTATGCATTATATATATAAAGGTTTTTAAAGAAATCCACACACAAAAATCGCAGGTCATTCAAAATCATTTTGGGGAAACTATATATTTAAAGAAAAGAATCAAAGACAAGCAATTAACCGCCTACAGAGCCCTACGTTAGCATAGAAGTGCTCCCAAACCTGCACCTACCGCAGTAAAAATTAAGGGGGGGGGAATTCACCTGTGAATGCCTCAGCACATACATCACAAAACTCATCTATTAGCTAATGCTAGTAAGTAAAGCAGTACGAATCGGGAAATGCGAACTAAATTCATAAACATGCACAATTTCACTTTCTCATCTCAGTTGCAGAGGCATTCGTTTCTGATCTGATCCCCTGTGAAATTGGGAGTTGGATCACTTCTCCCAAGTCATACGTCTCTCTCTCGATTAAGGGGCGACTAGTTCTTAAACAAACTGTTCAGATCCCCATGGCAAGTGTTTTTTTGGTGGGGTGGGATCACTTCCCCCACAAGTAATAATCCTCTCTTTGATTAAGGGTGCGGCTAGTAGTTTCCTTACAACTGTTACAGTCTGTCATTCCTTACCATGTCATTTCATGTAAATTCATTTTTGTTACTTTCAAATATGATGCATGACATACAAACACAATCAAGCATCACAATCCTACTGTTTTGTGATGTAGGCCGAAGACATAAAACATACTCTTCACTTACCTGGCTCTCCTAGAAATGCTCGGTTTCAAACTACTTCAGAAGTTTATTCACCTAAGTCATAAACAGAATATTAATCAGATTTCTACTAAGCCTCATTCTAATCTATCCAGAAATCTAGAGAAACTAGTTTGGAAGTTTAGTTCATAGCACCATTCCTAATTTACCACAAAACCCGGACTAGCTTACCCATACAGCATTCACAAAACTCACATTTATACTCTCTCCAATCCTCGATAGCTACCAGTATAGCAAGAAATCGAAATAGAGCTCACCTAGTTCAGAGAAGATTCGAGGTAGAAGAATCGCCTAGAGAGCTCTGCTGCTTGAGCTGAAGACTGAAAGAGAGAAAATAGGGAATAATGGCGGCTACAGTGCATTAAACCCAAACTTCTTTCCTTAAATACGTTATCCACTTTTAAATTTCCAATTACTCTTATGCCCTTGCCTAGTCATCCACTAACCCTACATTTATTATTGCTATTTAAAGTGTACAATTAATTAAAAGAATAGAGAATTAATCCGATAGAACCGGGTGTTACAATCTACCCTCCTTAAAGAATTTTGTCCTCAAAATTCAGTACCTGAATAATTCCGGATGTTGGTCCATCATGTCTTGCTGGCGTTCCCAGGTTGTCTCCTCTATGTTCTGGTTGTGCCATAAGACTTTCACTAGTAGAACCTCTTTGTTGCGTAATACCTTCACTGCAAAGTCTAAGATCTTTACCGGTTTCTCTTCGTAAGTAAGAGTAGGTTGAATTTCGATGTTCTGCTGTTCCACAATTTGATATGGATCCCTTATGCACTTCTTCAATATAGAAACATGGAACACACTGTGTATCCCCTCCATAGAAGCCGGTAGCTGCAATTGATAGGCTGCTCTCTAAACTCTCTTCAGAATAGTGAATGGTTCAATAATCTAGGGTTCAACTTGCCTCTTTCCCGAATCTCACAACTCCTTTAAATGGTGATACCTTGAGGAAAACTTCATCGCCTACTTCAAACTCTAATTCTATGCGTCTTCCGTCGGCATAGCTTTTCTGTCGACTTTGAGCTGTTAAGATCCTCTGGCGGATGAGGGTAACCTTCTCAACAGTTTGTTGCACAATATCAGGACCAAGCAACTGTGCTTCACCAACTTCATCCCAGTACAAAGGAGATCTGCATTTACGTCCATACGATGCCTCATAAGGTGCCATACCTATAGTTGCCTGAAAACTATTATTATAGGAAAACTCCACCAATGATAAGTATTTACTCCATGATCCTTGAAAATCTAAAACGCATGCACGAAGCATATCTTCCAATGTCTGAATAGTCCTTTCAGATTGTCCATCTGTCTGATGGTGAAAGGCTGTGCTAAAGTTGAGTTGCGTACCCATAGCCTTGTGCAGACTCTTCCAAAACTTGGACGTAAATCTAGAATCTCGGTTTGAAATTATGGTATTTGGAACTCCATGTAATCTAACAACCTCTTGCACATACAGCTGAGCAAGCTGATCCATCGATTATGTCATCCTTATTGGCAGAAAGTGGGCATATTTGGTTAATCGATCTACTATTACCAGATTGCAATCATATCCCTTTGCTGTTCTAGGCAATCCCACAACGAAGTCCATCGTTATTTGTTCCCATTTCTATTCGGGAACTGGTAAGGGTTGTAATGTTCCTGCAGGCCTCTGATGCTCATCTTTAATTTGCTGACAACACAAACATGATCCTACATACTCTGCCACACACCTTTTCATACTTGGCCACCAATAATGCTGTTTAAGATCCTTGTACATATTTGTACTTCTAGGGTGAATAGAGAATCTGGAAGAATGTGCTTCGGAAAGAATTTCATCTCGAAGTTCTTAATGGCAAGAACAAACCATCTATTTCTAAACTTAAGGATTCCTTCAACAGAATAGTTAAAATCTGATTTGTCCGTAGAATCCATGCTTAACTTGTACTTGTTGCACTCTATATCATTTATCTGGGCTTCATTTATTCTTTCAAGAATGGTCGGTCTTAAGGATATTGCAGTAAACATGGCTGACACACTATGCACTGCTTCTAGATTAAACTTTTGGAATTCAGACTCTAAGGCTAATGGTACGTCAAGAATCAGGGCTGAGGCTGAAGTTGTTACTCTACTCAAAGCATCTGCCATAACATTTGCTTTGTCGGGATGGTATTTAATCTCAAAATCATAATCCTTTACAAATTCCAACCATCGACGTTGCCTCATGTTTAATTCCTTCTGTGTGAAGATATATTTTAGACTTTTATGGTCCGAGAATATTTCACAAGTTTGCCCATACAAGTAATGCCTCCAAATCTTAAGTGCAAATACCACTGCAGCTAATTCTAGGTCATGTGTAGGGTAATTCTTCTCATGTGTTTTCAACTGTCTAGAGGCATAAGCTATTACCTTTCCCTCTTGCATCAAGACATAGCCAAGTCCAATCTTGGATGCATCATAGTAGATGCTAAATTTACCATCATCAACAGGAAGGGTCAAAATTGGAGCATTGGTCAGTTTCTGTTTCAAGGTCTGAAAAGTATGCTCACAATCCTCAATCCACACATACTTCACATTCTTCCTGGTTAACCGAGTGAGGGGTATTGCAATCTTTGAGAATCCTTCAATAAACTTGCTGTAATATCCTGCAAGTCCAAGGAAACTCCGAATATCTGCAGCATTCTTCGGTTGGGGCCACTCCTTGACTGCTTGAACCTTGGTTGGGTCGACAGATATTCCATCACCAGAGATCACATGACCAAAGAAGTAACTCTGTCCAGCCAAAACTCACATTGGAAAACTTGGCATAGAGTTGGTGCTGCCTTAGTACCCCTAATACTAAATTCAAATGTTCTGCATATTCCTTACTAGAAGGTGAATAGATTAAAATGTCATCTATAAACACAATAACAAACTTGTCTAAATACTCGTGAAACACCCTATGCATAAGATCCATAAAGGCTGCTAGTGCGTTTGTCAACCCAAAGGACATAACAAAAAACTCATAATGTCCATATCTTGTACGAAAAGCTGTTTTAGGAATATCTTCTGATTAACTTTTAGTTGGTAGTAACCTGACCTCAAATCAATCTTAGAGAAAACTCGTGCACTAAGGAGTTGGTCAAATAGGTCATCAATCCTCAGTAATGGATACTTGTTCTTGACAGTTAACTTATTCAATTCCCTAAAATCAATGCACATATGCATCGATTCATCTTTCTTTTTGACAAAAAGAACAGGTGCACCCCACAGTGAAAAGCTAGGGCGCATGAACCCTTTCTCCAACAGATCCTCCAACTGCTTCTTTAATTCTTTAAGTTCTGTTGGTGCTAATCTATACGGATTTTTAGACACAGGCTCTATGCTGGGGTAAACATCTACAACGAATTCAATTTTCCTATCTGGTGGCAAACCAGGAAGGTCATCTAAGAATACTTCAGGAAAGTCTTAGACAACTAAGACATTTTGTGGATTTTCCTCCCCTACAAGTTGTGTGTCTAAAACGCTAGCTAAGAAGCACAAATACTCTCCACACGGGAAGGTCTAGTGTTAATAGAAGTCATCACAGACATTTTCTTATTCTTCTTCGAAACTTGAAAGGTATGTTTCAAACTACCAGGGGGTTGGAAGCTAACTATTCCAGTTCTACAATCAATTGTGGGATGGTGCTTAAACAACCAGTCCATCCCTAGGATTACATCAAATCCCATTATATCCATAATAATGAGATTAGCAGGTAAATTCTTGTTTCCCACTATTACCACACTATTAAGCATTACTCGGCTAGAGTGCATGCATTCACCAGAGGGTAACGTGACATTAATCATATGTCCAGATGGCGTAGGTTGTACATCTAGCTTAACAGCAAATACAGATGCTATAAATGAATGTGTTACACCAGTGTCTATTAAAATAAAATCAGGTATAGAGTTGATCAATATAGTACCTGATACAACAGCGGGCTGTTCCTCACCCGACTCCATCATGGAGAATATCCGCGGTTTAACCATAGCAGGGTCATTCTTAGGAGCTGGGCAGTCTCTGCTAATATGGCCGACCTTGTTACAATTGTAGCATCTGGAGATTCTAGGCTTCGGGCATTCTTTGATTGTGTGTCCAACCTCCTCACAGTTGAAACACTTCCCAAAGCCCAATCTGCACTCACCCAGGTGCTACTTCAAACACTTAGGACACTGGGGGAATTTCCTGACACTCTGTATCTTCCCTCCTGTTCCTTGGCTACTCTGGCCTTCACTAGGCGTCTTCATTCCTCTTTGTTAGTGTGGCTAGACTAACTTTTGTGGGACCTCTTTTGGTCCAGCACACTTCCTTTCAGTTTCTTCGACTTCCAGAGCAGTAGACACAACTTCACTGAATGTCAAGTCTTTAATACCACAAAATTTAACTCCTCGGTAAATCTTCGGCTTCAGCCCATGCACAAATTTGAACACCTTATCCTCGTCCCTATGAGCAAAATGTCCAGCAAACCTAGACAGGGACTCGAATTGCCTACTGTACTCGGCCACAGACCATGTCTGCTTCAAGTTCAGAAATTCCAACTTCTTTGCAGTTTGGACAGTGCTGCTAAAATACTTCTCATAGAAAATGTCCCTGAATTGTGACCAAGTCATCACCAAAACATCAGTGGTGGTCTCTATTGTTTCCCACCAAAGTTGAGTATCACCAGCCAAATGAAATGTTGTCAACGTGACCTTGTCTCCCTCTCCAATGTTGGCACACCTAAACATACTCTCAATCTTTCTAAGCCACCCTTCAGCAATAACCGGATCAGACGACTGTCCATCAAACGAGGGTGGTTGTAGTCTCCTGAATCTATCTCCAGAATGTTCATTGCTAGAACTCGAGTTGGCACTTCCTTGTACCTCTTGGTTCAACAGCACACCTAACTGATCGGACTGATGACGCACTAAGTCTGTTTGCTGACGCACCAGATCTGTCAGTTGCCTAATCACGCTAGGATCTTCCTCAGCTCTTAAGTTGGGCATCTCTCTTGGTACTCTTGGTCTTCCTGGTCGTCTAGCCATTTTCTATACTCCTGTTCAAGGTTAACTACTCTCATAACATCTAATAACTAAAGTTAACATAAACACTTACAGTTGTTGGAGTGCTCCCATGCGACGATTGGCACTGATGAGTAATCTTTTGAACGGTTTAACTGAATGTCTCTGATACCATACTGTAACGCCCCGAGTCCTCTGAACCTAGTTCATTACACATAATCCGAACATAACTGAAAAATTTTGGACCAAATTTAAAACTTCACTCAAAAGTCAAAATTTGACATTTTTTTTTCTAAAGTCTCAAAACATTTAAATCTTGCAGCAGAAATTCTTTTGAGCAAAAACAGAATTAAGCAGAGCTACGAAACAATGTTTGAATAATCGGCTAAAATATTGAGAAATAATTCAGCCAGAAGAGATCAAGACTTAAGCGTGAAAACTTAAAAAAAATCGTAAGAGTCAAAAACATCTGCCGATAAGCAAAATCAACGAAAAGGGGCAGAAACAGAAACTGAAGGCTTCCACAGATCTCAAAATGACAAAACTTATTATACACTTCTACCGATGACGTAAGCAGGATGATTCACTCATCTAACTCACACCGATCACAAAACGACAATCTTATTATAAACTTCTACCGATGACGTACGCCGGATGATTTATTCATCTAACTCACACCAATCACAAAACGACAAACTTATTATACACTTCTACCGATGACGTAAGCCGGATGATTCACTCATCTAACTCACACCGATCACAAAACGACAAACTTATTATACACTTATACCGATGACGTAAGTCGGATGATTTATTCATCTAACTCACACCGATCACAAAATGACAAACTTATTATACACTTCTACCGATAGACCAAAAGAGACGCTAAATAGGAGCAAACCCGACTGCTAAACGATTTTTATACATTTTACTGAAATCATTCTGATCAACACAAATCCACAATTCTTAGAAATTCAGAATAGCCAACTACAATCGAAATCAAATCATATTTCTAAATCCAGAAAAGAAGTTCACAGAAGCGTTAAATGCAGTATCAAACTTCTACTATCATTTAAAATTCCCAGAACACTTCATCAGAATACCTAACCACTGAAAACTCTCATTCAGACAAAAGTTAAACCGCTCATCAGAGCACCTAACCGTAGCATAGAAGTGCTCCTCCAACTTCACCTATTCCTCAGTAAACTCAGGGAATTCACCTGTTGAATGCTCAGCACCTACATCACAAAACTCATCTATTAGCCTAATGCTAAGTAAGTAAAGCAGTAATGAATGAAATGCTGAACATAAATTCCTAAACATGCAAATTTCTACTTTCTCATCTCAGTTGCATATGCATTCGTTTTTGATCTGATCCCCCTGTGAAATTGGGAGTTGGATCACTTCTCCCAAAGTCATACGTCCTCTCTCTCGATTAAGGGGCGGACTAGTTTCTTTAACAAACTGTTCAGATCCCCCTGTGCAATTGGGGTTTGGATCACTTCCCCCAAAGTCATACATCCTCTCTCTTGATTAAAGGGCAGATTAGTTCCCTTAACAACTGTTACAGTCTGTTCATTCCTTACCTTGTCATTTCATGTAAATTCATTTTCGTATACTTTCAAAATATGATGCATGACATACAAACACAATCAAGCATACACAATCCTACTGTTTTGTGATGTAGGCCCGAAGACACAAAGCATACTTCACTTACCTGGCTCTCCTAGAAATGCTCGGTTTCAAACTACTTCAGAAGTTTTGTTCACCTAAGTCATAAACAGAATATTAATCAGATTTCTACTAAGCCTCATTATAATCTATCCAGAAATCTAGGGAAACTAGTTTGGAAGTTTAGTTCATAGCACATTCTCGATTTACCACAAAACCTTGACTAGCTTACCCATACAGCATTCACAAAACTCACATTTATACTCTCTCCAATCATCGATAGCTACCAGTACAACAAGAAATCGAAATAGGGCTCACCTAGTTCAAAGAAGATTCGAGTAGAAGAATCGCCTAGAGAGCTCTGCTGCTTGAGCTTAAGACCAAAAGAGAGAAAATAAGGAATAGTGGCGGCTACAGTGCATTAAACCCAAACTTCTTTCCTTAAATACGTTATCCACTTTTAAATTTTCAATTACTCTTATGCCCTTGCCTAGTCATCCATTAACCCTACATTTATTAGTGCCATTTAAAGTGTACCATTAATTAAAAGAATAGAGAATTAATCCGATAGAACCCGCTGTTACAGACGTCCCTCTGTTGCCAATTGTAGAATAAGAAGAAGCAAGAGAATATTCTGAAAAATCCTTTAAACTTGAAATATATCAATCAACTCTCATAAAGAACCATCAAATCCCAATAAAAATCCCAGATTTGCAGGTTATTTTCGAAAAATAAATCTGAAAAACTATATAATTTTCATAAAGCACAACATATACATAATCTCTCATGAATCCTTGATAAATAATTCAGATCTCTGTAAAATGGGAAATAAACCCAATAGGACAATATCATGATGCATTAATCTTCATCGAATATAAACTTTTGATTTTTAGAGGTATAGTAGACTTTAATATGTCACACACGGTGTTGTTCCATAGAACAACATAGTATCAGGAAGAAATACTTTCTGCATAAGGTGAGCAAAACATAGTAGATTGCCAAAAAATAAAAATAAAAACAAAAGCCTAAAGCAAGTGGCAATTTTTTTTTTAAAATTAAATGAAAACAATGAACAGCTTACATAACACAGAGGCCTAGAACAGACCTCAACTCTTCAAACCTTACATCATCTAACGCCTTGGTGAAAATATCGGCAATTTATTTTTGATCACCATATGTTCCCAATTAATAATTTTGTCCTCCACAAGAGATCGAATAAAATGATGTCGTATATCAATATGCTTTGTCCGAGAATGCTGAACAGGATTTTTAGAAATGTTGATAGCACTCAAATTATCACAGTAGAGTGTCATGACATCCTGTGTGACATCGTAGTCTTTCATCATTTGTTTCATCCAAAGAAGCTGAGTACAACTGCTACCTGCTGCAATATATTCTGTCTCGGCAGTAGACAGAGAAATAGAATTTTGATTCTTGCTGAACCATGACACCAAGTTGTGTCTCACATAAAAACATCTACCATAAGTGCTTTTTCAATCATCAGAACTTCCTGCCCAGTCAGCATCACAATAACCCACCAGGTTTGCATTAGAGTCGAATGAATACCATATACCATAGTCGGTTGTTCCTATAACATATTTGAGAATCCGCTTTACTGACACTAGGTGTGACTCCAGCAGATTGGCTTGAAATCGAGAGCATAAACCCACGCTATAACAAATATCCGGTCTGCTAGCAGTTAGATATAAGAGACTTCCAATCATACTTCTATATAAACGTGGATCAACAAGAATTCCCTTTTCATCTTTGGAGAGTTTCTTTTGTGTCTCAATTGGTGTTCTACTAGGTCGTGCATTCTCGAGTTTAAACATTTTCAATAATTCTTGGCATATTTGGCTTGAGAAATAAAGATACCATTTTTTTCTTGTTGAATTTGGAGTCGAAGAAAATAATTGAGTTCTCCTACCATACTCATCTCGAATTCTCCAGCCATTTGAGCTACAAATTCATCCACTATCACCTATGACACCGAGCCAAACAGTATGTCTTGAACATAAATTTGAGCGAGTAAAAACTGACCTTTGTCACAACGAACAAAAAGGTTTTATCTACTCCCCCTCGCTCATATCCCTTGGTCAATAAATATTGCGTGAGTCGTTTATACCATGCACGAGGGGCTTGTTTAAGCCCATATAATGCCTTCTTCAATTTATAGACATACTCGGAATGATGAGGGTCTTCAAAACCCTTCGGTTGAGCAACATATACTTCCTCATTAATAAAACCGTTCAAAAACGCACTCTTCACATCCATTTGATATAACTTGAACCGCATAACACAAGCAATAGCCAATAATAGACGAATGGAGCAAATGTTTCATCAAAATCAATTCCTTCAATCTGTGAGTACCCTTGAGCAACTAGCCGAGCTTTGTTTCAAGTGATGTTGCCATGTTTATCGCTCTTGTTCTTGTATATCCAATTAGTACCAATAACATTCACATCGAGAGGACACAGTACTAAGTCCCAAACTTGATTTCGGGTAAATTGATTGAGTTGTTCTTGCATAGCTCCTATCTAGAATTCATCTAGCAATGCTTCTTTCATATTCTTAGGCTCGATAGTTGATGTAAAACAGGCCATTTGAATCATTTCTTGATAATTCAATCTCGATTTGTCTCTGGTTCGAATACTATCATTCAGACCTCCAATAACCTCATCTGCAGAATGATTCTTCTGAACACGTATAGATGGTTGCCTGTTGTGTGAAGTAGTCACTTCCACGTCATCAATTTTTTCAGTCTGACCTGTGACACCACCTGAGACACCATCTGTGACCTTGGATTGAACACTAGTACCTTCTTTTGGATTATATGCTGTGTCTAGATAGTTGTCTACTTGAACATTTGCAGATTCGATGACAGTTCTAGTTCTTTTGTTGTAAACTCAATAAGTACGGCTATTTGTAGCATAACCGAGAAAAATTGTCTCATCACTAATGGGATCAAGTTTCCCCCTGTGTTTCCCGTCATTCAACACATAGGAAATGCTACCAAACGGATAAAAATAATTAAGATTTGGAGTCTTACCTTTCCATATTTCATAGGGTGTCATAGACGTTTTGCCACGGAGATACACACGATTTATAGTATAACAAGCAGTGTTCATAGCTTCAGCCTAGAATTTTTGAGGAACATCCCTTTCGTGTAACATTACTCGAGTCATCTCTGCCAATGTACGGTTCTTTCTTTCCATGACTCCATTTTGTTGAGGAGTCTTAGGTGCCGATAATTCATGAGCAATTCCTAGATATTTACAGAAATCTGAGAATTCAGAATTTTCAAACTCTCTCCCATGGTCATTGTGGATGCGAATAATTTTCATGATGACACAATCTTTTTCACGTTGGAGTCGAGTACACATTGATTTGAAAACTTTGAAGGTGTCGGACTTTTCTCTAAGAAACTCCAACTATGTGTAGCGTGAGAAATCATCAACAGTAACAAAGACATACTGTTTTCCTCCAATACTTTCAATAGGCATTGGCCCCATTAGATCCATGTGGAGCAATTCAAGCACACGGGTAGTTGTAGATGATTGTGACACTAGGTGTGACACCTTGGTTTACTTTTCAATTTGACATGGTCCACATAATTTTTCTTCATCAAACTTAAAAATAGGAATTCCCCGGACAACACCTTTTGAAACAATCTTTTCCAGCATTCTGAAATTAACTTGTCCCAACTTTCTATGTCATGAAATAGTGTCTTCTATACTCGATCGAAAGTAGGTAGATGAGGAAGAAATGAGGTAGCAATTATCTAAAGATCTAACTCCTTGTATAACACACTTTTTGTTTTGGTCAGACACTACACATTTTTTACGTGTGAATTGCTCATTCAGATCTTGATCGCACAGCTGACTAATACTGATTAGATTAGATTTTAGACCATCCACCAAAAGAACATTACTCAACTTTGGTAGACCAGGACCATTTAGCGTTCCCCTTCCAATGACATGCGTTGAGACATCGTTGCCAAATGTTGCTTTTCCCACGGTTTCGGGTATGATGTCTTTCAAATATTTCTCTTCACCTGTCATGTGCCTAGAACATCCGCTATCAAAATACCATGCATTCAATGCGATTGTCTTTAGTGAAAAATGTATGACATTACACTTCAAACTTGATTTTTTCACCCATTTTTGATAAGGAAATCTGTAAGAAGAAGCATTTCTAACAGTACCTAGTCTTAGGTCAGCAAGATAGGTGAAGCATTTAGGGTGAATATGACCACGACGATTGCAATAATGACACACAGAAACATATTTGTTACTTTTACTACTGGAAATATGATAGGAGTCACAAGAGTTAGATTTTCTGTCGGTTCTTGGAGTTTTTATTGCGATTTGCTTCCCTTTGTAATCAAATCCCGTGGCTGACACTGGCTGTGACACGGAACTTTCCCTTACGAATTTCAGTGTAGAGTGATTTTTTTTCACGGCTATAGTTTGTAAAACTGAGCTTTCTCCTTTGAACCCCAATCTAGACTGATGGACACTTGATTTGCTGATGTTTAGAATATCATCCAATCTAGAAGAACCCGAATTCAATATTTTAACATTTTTCTTCATGAGACTTATCTCATTGGTCAGATCATTAACTTCATCATGACTCGTTCTCAGTTTGGTCTCCAAATCAGCAATAACATTTTGAAAATTGTTATTCTCATCTCTTAAATTTCTAATCTGGATGTGTAGATGCTGATTTACTTTAACAAGTTCAGTTCACTTCTCATGAAGAAACTTATATTCTCCAATAAGGTATTCTTCTGTGACAGCTACTTCATCTTCATCACTCCTATTGGATAAGTTGTCTATGACACCGTGTATATGTGACAGCCCCCGACCCGATCGGAGTCCGAGGAGACATCACTCCGGACATTTAACAGAAAACGAGACATATATATTTTTTTGAACCTTAAAACTTTACACAGAGAAGACCTTCTCTGGATTGAGGGCTGGAAAGACATGAGTAAAAATCAGACTTCAGAAATAAATGGCAGGAGTAAAACAGGGAGACAAAATACTTTGAACGTTTAAATAAAAGGCTGGGTGGACGACGGGCATGCAGAAGGAAGCGTGATAAAATACATGCAGTGAAAATAAATGAGAAATATAAACTGAAAGGCATATTGAAAGAAAAGCTACAGTGAATACCAGAATCGGGTGATCTATAGCAGAAGGAGTAAATAAAACGGGGCGGAAGAATTAGGCAGATGACGAAGCAGAAAATGTAAGTAAACTGGGCGGGCGATATAGATTAGCGGTGGATGTGAATAAGACAAAAATGAACAGTAAATAGCGGTAGATGTGAATAAACTAAAAACAACAGAAGCAGCGGTAGAAGTAAAGCAGATGACGTCAGGTGGAAGATGTGGATGACGTCAGACGGAAGATGTAAATAAACTAGGCGGAGGATATGGGCAGATGACGTCAGGCGGAAGATGTAATTTTAAAGGCAGCGGTGGATGCATTCAAAATTGCACTGTTCACCGGTGGAAGTGAACTACAGACCAAAGGGGACTGTTCACCGGTGGAAATGAACTACAAACTGAAGGGGACTGTTCACCGGTGGAAGTGAACTACAGACAGAAGGGGACTGTTCACCGGTGGAAGTGAACTACAGACAAAAGGGGACTGTTCACCGGTAGAAGTGAACTACAGACAGAAGGGGACTGTTCACCGGTGGAAGTGAACTTAAAGGCAACGGTGGATGTACTTTAAAAGGGCAACGGTGGATGTGATTTTTAAAACAGCGGTAGAGGTGATTTTGAAGGCAGAATTTGACAACTTTTAACAGGAAGACGTATAAACAAGGAACATAAAACAGAAGGCATAAAAGCTTCAAATCCTCAAAACTCGATTCAAAACAAAGTTGTAATACATGCTTTACAAATGACAGATTCAAGAAAACAAACTGCATGGATAGCTCTAAAATTCGAGACCATCCATGCACAACCTAAAAAGGGAGAACTCAAGCAGTTCCAGAATGTTTTCAAAACATTTCAAAATATATGTACAACTGTCAAATACAGAGGTTTTAGACATCAATACAGAAGTGAACCTACAGGACTGAACCTACACTTCAAATGTTTTAAAACTTCAAAAGACGATACAGAACTTGGCATAACTTCAGAAAATACATTCTCACAGGAAATACATTTGTCTGACTGCAGCAACCACCCCGTGAGCTCATCCAGCCAACTACATCAACTCATCATTTTGAGACATAATGTCCTCATCTGGAGGATCCATACCTACAACAGGGAGTTCAACTATGAGCCTAGAGCTCAGTAAGAACATACAATGCAAAGTGATGCACGTGCTATGCATGAACATTTTCAAATACATGAAGAATAGATAATGTCGAATAGATAATAGTTGGCCGAATAGATAATGTCGAAAGCAATGCTGATATTTCCGGAACTATCTCCAACTCAAATTTCTGAACCTCAACTTTCAAGGGTAATGACATGGCTGACACTGCAGGCTGCATTATCTTTGACATTCTGATTAATGTGTCGGCAACCGCATTGACCTTACTAGGGTGGTACTTAATTTCAAAGTCATAATCCTTTACGAATTCCAGCCAACACCTCTACCTCATGTTTAGCTCCTTTTGAGTAAAAAGATACTTCAGGCTCTTGTAGTCCGAAAACACTTCACACTGCTGGCCATACAAATAGTGCCTCCAAATTTTCAATGCAAAAACAACAGCGGCTAATTCTAAATCGTGAGTGGGATAATTCTGCTCATAACTTTTTAGCTGTTTGGAAGCATACGCTACAACCTTGCCCTCTTGCATTAGGACACACCCCAAACCAACTTTGGATGCGTCACAATAAACACTGAACTTTCCTCATTCACTTCGGAGTGTCAAAAGAGGGGCTGTTGTTAACTTTAATTTTAATGTCTGAAAACTATCTTCACAGGCTCCAGTCCAAGAGTACTTGGTGTCCTTCTTTGTTAAACTTGTTAAGGGTTTGGCTATCATAGAAAATCCCTTAATAAACATCCTATAATAACCTGCCAAACCAAGGAAACTACGGACCTCGCTGGCATTCTTTGGTTGAGGCCAATCCTTAACTGCTTGAATTTTGGTCGGATCCACTGATATGCCCTCAGCTGAAATGACATGACCCAAAAAGTTGACCTTGTCCAACCAAAACTCACATTTGGATAACTTGGCATATAGTTGTTGCTGTCTTAAGGTTATCAACACTACCTTTAAGTGTTCTGCATGATCAGTTTTTGTCTGTGAGTATATAAGAATGTCATCAATGAATACAATCACAAACTTTTCCAAGTATTCACGGAACACCCGATTCATCAAATCCATAAAAGCTGCAGGTGCGTTCGTTAGTCCAAACGACATTACAAGAAATTCATAGTGTCCATATCGGGTTCTGAATGCTGTCTTTGGTATATCTCCCTCCTTAACCTTCAATTAGTAGTAGCCCGAACGTAAGTAGATTTTCGAAAACACTTTGGCCCCTTGTAACTGGTTAAATAAATCATCAATTCGGGGTAAAGGTACTTATTCTTGATTGTCAGTTTGTTCAACTCCCTGTAATCAATACACATCTGAAGGGATCCGTCCTTCTTCTTAACAAACAAAATAGGTCCACCCTAGGGAGAACAGCTAGAGCAAATAAATCCTTTGTCTACTAACTCTTACAATTGAGTCTTTAGTTCCTTCAATTCAACCGGTGCCATACGGTAGGGGTTCTTAGACACAGGTAATGCCTCAGGATATGTATCAATCACAAATTCAATTTCTCTATCAGGTGGTAACCCGGGCAAGTCATCCAAAAATACCTCAGGAAACTCTCGGACCATGTGAATATCTTGAAGTTCTACCTTATCCTTCACCCGTATATCAATTATGCTAGCTAGATAACTCACACAACTATTTTTCAGTAATCGCTGGGTTAACGAGGATATAATTGGCATCTTACTTGATTTTGGGATAGCTTGAAAAGAATACTAATCTCCATTCGAGGTCCAAAGTCAACTAGACCAGTCCTACAGTTGATTGTGGCATGATGTCTGAATAGCCAGTCCATACCCAAAATTACTTCATATCCCTTCATATCAATTATAATCAACTCTACATATAACTCTTTGTCCCTTACTAAAACGATTTCACCCTTTACTACCTGTTCAGAATGTAAGGATTCTCCCGACGGTAACATGACACTAAACGACTTATCGGCTAGAAGAGTCCATAAATTATACCTGCATGCAAATGTAGTTGCTACGAAAGAATGGGTAGCACCGGTATCTATAAGTGTGTATGCGGGTTTACCACAAATCTTAATCATACCTGTTATAGCTATTTGCTGCTCCGCATCATCATCTTCCATCATGGCGAAAACTCTAGGTGCCACTCTCGCGCGATTCGTATCCGGCGGCATTGGACAATCCTTAACAACATGGCCAACCTTGTCACACCTATAACAACGGTCCGTGTATAGTTTGCATTCTCCATAATGATTCTTCTGACAGGTAGAACATAGAGGGGCTTGAGGTCGTTTTCCTTTCCCTTGGTCATCATTTGGATTGAAGGGCCTCTTCACACTTTTCTATTGTTGCTGTGGTCCCCTGTTCTGTTGTGGCTGCCAACCTTTGCCCTGGCGTGGTGGTGGCTGAGCCTCTCTGATAAACTTCCTTGGCAGATCACATTGCCCTTGCACTGTTATCTCAACATCTTCCAATTCCAAAGCCTTAGCAGCCACCTTAGAATAAATTATATTATGGATCCCTGTAGTTTTCACTCCCCTAAACAGGTTTGGCTTCAATCCTTGAACGAATTGATGAATCTTATCTTCTCATCCTCCACCAAACGGGGTGCAAAACGGGACAAGGCCTTGAACTTACAAATATAGTCCGCCACAGAACCGGTAGGGCGCAACTGCATAAACTCCATTTTCTTACTAGCCCGAACAGCTCGGCTAAAGTACTTGTCAAAGACAGCAGTCTTAAACATTTCCCAGGTCATAGTTCCCACGTTAGTAGTGCTCCGGATTGAGTCCCACCAATGCCTTGCATCCAGTTCCAGGTGGAAAACAGCATATGTGACCTTGTCTCCTTCATCAACCTTTGCATACATGAACATGTCCTCAATTTTTTGAATCCATTCCTCAGCATGGACAGGATGCGAAACTCGACCATTAAATGTCGGGGGTCGAAGTCGGTGAAAACGTTCGCTACCATGGTCATGGGTTGCATTCGAACTAGAGTTCTCTTGTTCTTCCCTAGTAGCCACAAGTTGTTCAATCTGGCGGGATTGGCGAATCACTAACTCCGTTAGTTGGGCAATAGTGTTACTATCCTCGTTGCCTTGACCTCTCACCATCTTGGAAATCCTAACATATTATCATAAAAACATCTTAACTTTGAATGACATTACTAAAATCATAAAAACTTACAGTTGCTGGAGAGTACTCATGCGGTGATTTGTGCTGGTAGGCAGTCTACAGAACCGATTTTTAAAACTCGGGTCACTCTGATACCATAGTTGTCACAACCCGAAACCCGACGGGTTGAGAATTTTGTATAATCATATTAGTAATCAAAATGTCAACCCAATTCTATTTTTTTATGCATATATATAAATACGTTTTTAAAGAAATTCCAATCAAAATCGAAGTCATTCAAAATCATTTGGGGAAATATCTATTTAAAGAAAAGAATCAACAGACAATCGAATTAACCTCTGGTGTTCACATCCACTGGTCAATTCTGTCGAGCGTCATCCACCGCTCAACAGTAATACCCCACATCTACCAATGACGTCAGCCGGATGACTCATTCACCCAGCATCCACCGCTCAACAATAATATCTCACATCTACCGATGACGTCAGCCGGATGACTCAATCACCCAGCATCCACCGGTCATTTCTGTTGAACGACATCCACCGCTCAACAGTACTCGACATCTTCCGATGACGTCAGCCGGATGACACATTCAACCAGCATCCACCGATCATCATAAACACACAACATCCACCGGTGAACAGTAACACTCAACATCCACCGGTTAGACCACGTGTTACCCATGTGACTTCATTAACTCGGTAGACGACATCTACAGCTCACATTCACAGAACACATCCACCGATGACGTCCGCCAGATGACTCAATCACCCAGCATCCACCGATGACGTCAGCCGGATGAAGCATTCATCCAGCATCCACCGGTCAACAGTAACCGATCCTCTACCGATTATTGATCAAAGTTAAGACTTCAATTCATTCCCTCATTCTTCTTAAAAACTTAACTCCCATTTTCCAAAAAAATCCCCATACACATAGACCTCGAAATCCTTAACTTAAGTTCATAGCGGAAGACTTATCACATAGAGAAGATTCTTAAATCTGGAACCTTCATAAACTTAAACTCGTACTTAATAAGTCAAATATCTGTTAAGATAAAGAAATTCATTTCCCATTCATGCAAACATATCATAAGTCTTACTAAATTGTACTGAAAGCAACACTCCACGGGTTAAAAATCGCTTCCCAGCCACAAATCATCACCATGAGCAGCAACCAGCAACCAGACTTAAGCATTTCCTTCTAGACTGAAATCCTCACCTGTTGTTTCGTCACCTACATCATAAGGTTCAAACTATAAGCCTAATGCTTAGTAAGGAGTACAACAAACACATGAATGCTGTATAAAATCATGTTCACATCTTTTACCCAAATCGGCAATCATGCTTGTGTTCACATTCACTTTCAAATCGTGGGAATCATATTCTTGTTCATCGTTTTCATATCATGGATTAAGGAGGAGTTTGTGCCGAAGGGGGGTAGGCAGAGTGCGTGTACATGGCCCTTTACTGGCAGGAATCATGGTCCATCCGTGGACAGTGACATGGCCAATACCGCCCCCAACCCTCACTTAATCAAGGTTTTATACGTTTCTTTTTCTTGTTTCATTCATTAAGGAATATGCGTGTAAAACATTTTGTATACTCGGTAAATAAATCATGATGCATGGACATAAACATTCTCAAAACATGAGACCATGGAAGGAGTCGTTCATCAGAAAATAGAGCATACACTATTCCAAACATTATACTGAAACAGACGATCTTTCCAAACATTATTGAATACCAGAAACAAACTCACCCTACTACCCCTGTGATGTAGGGCTCTAATAGCCAGAAACTTAACACACTCACTTACCTGGATTCCTTAGCAATGTCTTTCCTTCACTTGGAGCTTTTTCCACCTAAGTCATTTCACGTATTAATGTAAGAAAACAAATCCTAAGTAGTCTAATATTCCAGAATGGTAGCTCTCTAACTAAGTATATATGTAACACCCGACAACTTCAGCCAGGTGACTTCCTAACTGTATTAACGGTCATATATATTCAATCTTCACGGTTTAAAGTTTTATACCAAGAATAATTAATTCCATGTGGATTTAAACTAGGTTGGGTGGCAAAGTTGTAATAATGGAGGGTGATGACCAATATATAAAGAAAAAGGGAATGTTTTAAACCTCACTTAAACCACTGTAGCCGACACCTTCCTTTTCGGCGATTTCTTCTCTCCCAAGCTCTTGCTCTCTACTTTCAGCATACTCTCTTCGACGATCGATTTTCTCTGCCACTACTCGACTACTCTGTGCCCAAGGTAATGCATTAGACAACGTAGCTATCTGTTAGTTTGTTAGCCCTGTTTTCTACTCGGCATTGGAGTTTTGGATTTTCCAATGGCCGACTAATAATAAGAACATTTGAAATATGAGAGTGGGAATACTTTTATCTAATCGATTTTGGACATTTAAAACAACCACCCTGAGTTATCGATAATCGAATCTGTCTGTTTTGGTTTTGGGATTTTAGACTGCACAGGGTATTAGACTAAGGATTCGGGAATGACTTTAGCTATTAAATCTTAGGATAACTTGAGATTAGAACTATTAGGATTTTGTTTTAACTATTGCAATGTAAATGTTTTAGGTGAAGAAGTTTGAAGAGAAAGGAGCTCAAAGTGCTAAGGAGACCAGGTAAGTGAATGTATAGGATTTCCGGCCAATAGGGCCTTACATCACAAGGATGCTAGATAGTAACTGATGTGACGATTAGAGGTTATTATGCTACAGTCTCGTACTTATGTTGACATTTAGTTTAATGGTAAGTTTTCATACTGGATGAATGCTCTGTTCTGTAGTCTGAATGAGTTAAGAATTCCCATGTTCATGCATTATCAATGTTTTATACCCATGAAAATGTTTTAAAAGCATGTTTTCTCATGAACAAGATAAGATGAAAAAATCCCTGCAACGTGGTTGAGTGGGGGTTGGGGGCGGTTCGGCGTATGTCACAGTCCAAAGAAGGACATATGAATACGACCCGCAGTAGGGACCATGATCAAACTCACTGTCGAACCCCCTTTACCGGCACAAATCCTCTCTCATTCCACATAACTTAAATGATGAATATGAACAATGATTATGAACAATGATTATGAACAATGATTACGAATAATGAATATGATTCATGATTATGGATGATGATTATGAACAAGAAAAGACTCATGACCATGTTTGTCTCTGAATCATGCATTCATGCATTCATGTTATTGTTGCATTCCTTACTAAGCATTAGGCTTATAGTTGAACCTTATGATGTAGGTGAAGAGTTAATAGATGAGGATTCCCAATCCCAAGAGAACGTTTAAAGCTTGTTGATGGAGGATGCTCAGTGTGACAGTGCCAGGCTGGATAGGCGATTAAGTTCCCTGGTTATGCTCATAATAAGTCAGAAAAGTTTACGATGAACAGATGACTAAATAGAACAGAATTTCTTATAGTAATGAGATTCGGATTTAAATGGGTTGTCTTTAGAGTCTGGATACGATTTTAAAGATTATTGAACGGTTTGTTTTGCTTAAGCCTTCCGTTATGCGTATTTTAGATGAGTTTATGATTTTTACTCTTTGAGGTTTATGGTTACTAAGTTATGATTCGGGTGAGTTGTGGTAATTTCCATTGGATGAAGTTGTTAATGATTATAGTGTTTTTTGCCGTGTGACAGAAGCTGGATAAGGCAATCATCCGGTTGACGTCATCGGCAGATGTAGAGTGTCTAAGCCATCGGATGATGAGAGTGTTAATTTGTCGTCTAGCGATCGGTAGATGTAGAGTGTCTAAGCCATCGGATGATGAGAGTGTTATTTTGTCGTCTAGCGATCGGCAGATGTAGAGTGTCTAAGCCATCGGACGATGAGAGTGTTATTTTGTCTTCTAGCGATCGGCAGATGTAGAGTGTTTAAGCCATCAGATGATGAGAGTGTTATTTTGTCGTCTAGCGATCGGCAGATGTAGTGTAATAAGTCACCGGATGATGAGGATGTAATTTGTCGTCTAGCGTTCGGTGGATGAAGTGTATTTCCTCACCGGATGACGTAATTGGTACTTTGTCGTTTAGCGTTTGGTGGATGAAGTGTATTTCCTCACCGGATGACGTAATTGGTACTTTGTCGTCTAGCGTTCGGTGGATGAAGTGTATTTCCTCACCGGATGACGTAATTGGTATTTTGTCGTCTAGCATTCGGTGGATGAAGTGTAATTCTTCACCGGATGATGTAAATGTTAATTTGTCGTCTAGTGACCGGATGATGTGAGTATTTTCTTATTGTTTGATGTTCAGGTAATGTTTTAAGTCGATCACGTGAGGCACGCATGTCCACCGGTCGATGTAGGGTAAATATGAACATCTAGTGGAGAATGTTCGGGACCGGGCGATGTCTTTAATTAGGCACGTGCAATGCCCGTGACCACCGGTGGATGTCTATTGCTGGTTGAGATCAGATGTGTCGCGTGGCGGACACGTGATCATCGGTCGATGTAAGTTATTTCTTTGTTGTCAGACCCAGTTTAAGAGATGTTCAAAAAAAAAAAAATATATTACCGAAAATAGGTTGAGTGTGAGTAATAAGAATTAAATGATTAAGAAAGATATGGATTATGTGACGATCCTCTCGGGTCGTTACAATTATGGTATCAGAGCAAAACCGGGTTCTAAAACCGATTCTGCAGACTGCCTTCCAGCACTGACTGTCACATGAGCACACTCCAGCAACTGTAAGTATTTATGATTTCAGTAAATGTCATTAAGTTAAGATGTATCTGTAATGATTTGTCTAGGAATCCCAAAATGGTTAGAGGTCAGCAGAGAGAGACCAATGAGGATAACAATGCTATTGCTCAGTTGACAGAGTTGGTCATGCGCCAATCTCGCCAGATCGAACAACTGATGACTGCTAGAGAGGAACAAGGCAATTCCAGTACTAATCCGACTCATGATCATGGGGGTGAGCGTTTCCACCGGCTTCGACCCCCGGTGTTTAATGGACATGTTTCAGATCCTATTTACGCTGAGGATTGGGTTCGAAAGATAGAAGACATGTTTAAGTACGCAAAGGTTGATGAAGGAGATAAGGTCACATATGCTGTTTTTCATTTGGAATTAAGTGCAAGACATTGGTGGGACTCAATCCAGAACACCGCTAATGCCGGAGCTATGACCTGGGAAATGTTTAAGACTGCCTTCTTTGACAAGTACTTCAACAGGACTGTTCGGGCCAACAAGAAGAAGGAGTTCATGAATCTGCGACAAACTGGCTCTGTGACGGATTACATATGCAAATTTGATGCTTTATCACGGTTTTGCCCCCCGAATGATTGAGGATGATGAGGACAGGATTTACCAATTTGTTCAAGGACTGAAGCCGAGTTTGTACATGAAGGTAAAGACTGTTGGGATACACAATGTACCTTATGGTGAAGTGACGGCTAAGGCCTTGGAGCTGGAAGAGGTGGAAATGACAGCATATGCACAGCGTGAGCAGCCAAGAAAATTCACGAAGGAAACTCAGCCGCCACCACGTCAGAACAAAGGTTGGCAGCCGCAACAGAACAGGGGACCACAACAACAACAACAAGGTATAAATAGACCCCTCAACCAGAATGATGACCAAGGAAAAGGGAAGAGGCCTCTGGCACCCTTATGCCCCACCTGTCAGAAGAACCATCCCAGCGAATGCAAGTTGCGTTCTGGCCGCTGTTTCAGATGTGATAAGGTTGGACATATAGTCAGAGACTGCCCCATGCCGCCAGATCCGAACCGTGCGAGGGTAGCACCTAGAGTTTATGCTATGATGGAGGAAGAGGACACTGTGCCGCTGTAACGACCCGGGAAGGATCGCCACGTAATTCATGACTTTACTCACTCCTTTCACTCTTTTATATATTCTTTTTACTAAGCAGCGGAAATACTAATTCTGTAGTCACGTGTAGGACATGGACAATGAAATAAGACATTTAGCCTGGGGATTTTAAAAAAAAGCATCTGCCGAACTCAACGACAAAACTTCACTCTCATCTGCCGATCACTAAACGACAAGGCAGGAGAGGGCTCACATCTACCGATAAACCAAAGCTACATCTTCCGGTTATCCCGTGCATTTCACGTGATTCAATAATCACGCATCGGTAGATGTAAGTTCTCACATCAACCGACAGTCACGTGTATCCCACACAATTCATTAAACGTTCGTCGGCAGATATACAACCGCATCTGCCGATGACGTCAGCCGGCAGATAATCAAACCGCGTCTGCCGATGTCGTCAGCAGGAAGGTATATAAACTACATCTGCCGATGACGTCAGCAGGAAGATAAACAAACTGTATCTGCCGATGACGTCAGTAGGAAAAATATACAAACTGCATCTACCGATGACTAGGCGACAGGGAAAAAGACTCCTACATCACCCGATATAAACACACTGTATCTACCGACAGAAATCTCACTACTTCTACCGATAGCAAAAGAAATCCTGTGTCTACCGATAGAAAACACACCACTCCTACCGGTAGGACTAAACAACATCTCCCAATAGACATAATCGTGAATAAGTCTCAAACTTTCTAGACTTAACATTTCTGTAAACAGAAATCAATGATTCCCTCAGAGTACATATATCGGAAGTCTTAACAAAAGATAGTCAATAAACTGTACCATCCTCTATCCAGTGAGCATCCAGATAATTTCAAATCCCAGTACTATGAAATAACTTCATTCTACTTATACTTCCATATTAAAATCATTAATAATGTTCATAGAGCATAAACCAGAGAACTTATTCGCCAATCCAGCCTTCACTGTCACACTGAGCATTCTCCAACAGCCAAACTTAGACTTCCTCATTTAACTTGAATCCCTCACCTGAAAACTCGTCACCTACATCAAAGGTTCAAACTATAAGCCTAATGCTTAGTAAGGAATGCAACAATAACATGAATGCATGAATGCATAATTCAGAGAAAAACGTGGTCATGAGTCTTTTCTTGTTCATAATCATTATTCCATATTCATCATTCATAACATAATTCACATCGCTGAAACACATTCATCGTTCGTATTATAGTCCATATCGTTGAATAATATTCGTTATTCATATCATTGTTCATGTTGCGTGGGATGAGAGAGGATTTGTGCCGGTAAAGGGGGTTCGACAGTGAGTTTGATCATGGTCCCTACTGCGGGTCGTATTCATATGTCCTACTGTGGACTGTGACATACGCCGAACCACCCCCAACCCTCACTCATCCACGTTGTAGGGATTTTATCATCTTATCTTGTTCATGAGAGAACATGCTTTTAAAACATTTTCATGTGCATAAAACATTGATAATGCATGAGCAGGGGGGTTCTTTAACTCGTCCAAGGTGTAGGACAGAACATTCAGCCAGTATGAAAAGCTTACTATCGAACCAATCGTCGACATAAATGCTAGACAGTAACATGAAAGAACTACTAATCATCGTACGAGTTTCTACCTAGCATCCTTTGATGTAGGGTCCTATTGACCGAGAAACCTATACATTCACTTACCTGGTCTCCTTAGCACTTTGAGCTCTTTCTCTTCAAACTTCTTCACCTAAAACATTCACATTGCAGTAGTTAAAACAAAGTCCTATAAGTTCTAACCTCAAGTCATCCTAGGGTCTAATAGACAAAGCCATCCTGAATCCTTAGTCTAACGCTCTGTGCAAAATCTGAAATCCAAGAACTGAAATAGACAGATTTGACTATCGGTTACTCAGGGTTGATTGTTTTTAAATGTCCAAAACTGATTCGGAATGACATTACCACTCTCAGTTTAACAATGAACTATATTATTACCCTGTTGTTTAAGGATTTGAGTTACGGGTTCAAGCTGAAAACAGAGTTAAATGATTAACTGATAACTACATTGTCTAACTCATACCTCGAGCGTAAGGTAACCGAGAAATAGCAAGGGAACTGGTCGTCGAAGGAAGGATTACAGGCAGGCAGAGGGCGAGAGCTTGCGAGAGAAGGAATCGCCGAGAATGGAGAATGTCGGCTACAGTGAGTTAATGAGGTTTAAATCATTTCCACTTCCTTTAAATATCGGTCTAAGCCCTCTATTATTACAACTTTGCCACTCGACCTAGTTTAAACCCACATGCAATTAATTACACTTGTCTTAAAATTCTAAACCGCGAAGATTAAATATTCATGACCGTTAATACAGTTAGGAAAATTACCTAGTCGTAACTCGGGTGTTACATCCACCCCTCCTTAAACAAAATTTTCGTCCTCGAAAATTGCTTAAGCAAATAACTCCGGATAATTGTCCAACATGTCCTGTCGCCGCTCCCAAGTGGCTTCTTCAATGCCGTGGTTTGTCCACAAAACTTTCACCAATGGGATTTCCTTGTTCCTTAGAGTTTTCACTGCAGAATCAAAAATTTGTACCGGTTTCTCCTCATACTCCAAAGTCGGTTCAATTTCGATTTCTGATGGCACCACAACATGCGTTGGATCACGTATGCATTTCCTTAGCATTGACACATGAAAAACATTATGAACCTTCTCCAATGACGGAGGTAATTGTAATCTGTATGCTGTGTTTCCAACCTTTGCCAAAACAAGGAATGGTCCAATGAACCGTGGGTTAAGCTTCCCTTTCTTGCCAAATCTTAGCACTCCTTTAAATGGTGAAATCTTCAGGAAGACTTCATCACCAACAGCAAACTCGAGGTCTCTCCTCCTTTGGTCTGCATAACTCTTCTGTCGACTTTGTGCAGTCATCATCCTGATTCTAATAATGGCGATCTTATCTGACATTTGCTGCAAGATCTCAGGGCCCAAGAGCTTTGCTTCGCCAACCTCATCCCAATACAAGGGTGACCTGCACCTCCTGCCATAAAGCGCCTCATAAGGTGCCATACCAATGGTGGACTGATAACTGTTGTTGTAAGAAAATTCAACTAACGGTAGATGTCTATTCCAAGTTGTCTGAAAGTCCAACACACATGCTCTCAACATATCCTCAAGTATCTGAATGGTCCTCTCTGATTGGCCATCTGTCTGTGGATGAAATGCAGTACTGAAGGTTAACTTTGTTCCTAACGTGCCTTGCAAACTTTTCCAAAATCGTGAGGTGAACCTGGGGTCACGATCAGAGACAATGGATACCGGTGTTCCATGTAACCTTAGAATTTCTTGAACATACAAGTTCGCTAGTTGGTCCATTGTGTAGGTCATCTTTACAGGTAAGAAGTGAGCTGACTTGGTCATTCTGTCAATCACGACCCAAATACTATCATGTCCTTTAGTTGTCTTTGGCAAACCTACAACAAAATCCATGGCAATGTTTTCTCACTTCCATTCAGGGATAGGTAGAGGCTGAAGGGTACCTCCAGGGCGTTGATGTTCTGCTTTAACTTGTTGGCATACCAAACATGATTCTACAAACTTAGCCACATCCCTCTTCATGTTTGGCCACCAATAATATAACCTTAAATCCCGATACATCTTGGTGTTACCAGGGTGCACAGAGAAGGAAGATGAATGGGCTTCAGCCAGAATTAACTTACGTAACCCTTCATCACTAGGGACATACCATCTATCTCTAAACTTCAGGATCCCATCCTTGGAGAGACTAAACTCAGAGGTGGCATCCTTCATCTTGATCAATATTCTGTTATTCTCCTTCTGTTGTGCTTCTTTGATCTTTTCCAAACTGGTTGGTTGGATAGTTAGAGTAGCAAGTAGACTCGACAGTTCAGGAACTAACTCCAATTCCAATTTCTGAATCTCTGTCCTCAAAGGTATAGACACAGCTGATATCGCGGGTTGCATTGTTGCTGACATTCTGCTCAAGGCATCAGCTACAGCATTAGCCTTGCCTGGATGATACTTAATTTCGAAGTCATAGTCTTTAACAAATTCTAACCAACGTCTCTGTCTCATGTTTAATTCTTTTGAGTGAAGAGATATTTCAAGCTCTTATGGTCAGAAAATACTTCGCACTGTCGTCCATACAAATAGTGTCTCCAAATCTTTAGCGCAAATACAACTGCGGCTAATTCCAAATCGTGAGTGGGGTAGTTCTGCTCGTAACTTTTTAGCTGCCTAGAGGCATACGCTATAACTTTGCCTTCTTGCATCAAAACACACCCTAGTCCGACTTTGGACGCATCACAATAAACACTAAACTTCCCTTCTTCGGTTGGGAGGGTCAATAGTGGAGCTGTCGTTAACTTTAGTTTAAGTGTCAGGAAGCCATCTTCACAAGCTTTGGTCCAAGAGTATTTGGTGTCCTTCTTTGTCAAACTAGATAAAGGTTTAGCTATCATAGAAAATCCTTTAATAAACTTCCTATAATAACCTGCCAAGCCAAGAAAACTACGGACTTCACTGACATTCCTTGGCTGTGGCCAGTCCTTAACAGCCTGAATCTTGGTTGGGTCTACTGATATACCTTCAGCAGAAATGACATGGCCTAAAAAGTTGACCTTACTCAACCAGAATTCACATTTAGATAACTTGGCATACAGTTGATGCTGTTTCAGGGTTGTCAAAACTATCCTTAAGTGTTCTGCATGGTCAGCTTCTGTCTGCGAGTATATAAGAATATCATCTATAAACACAATTACAAATTTGTCCAAATACTCACGAAACACTCAATTCATTAAGTCCATGAAGGCTGCAGGTGCGTTGGTCAACCCAAACGACATCACCAGGAATTCATAATGTCCATAACGGGTCCTAAAAGCTGTCTTAGGTATGTCACTTTCCTTAACCTTCAGTTGGTAATACCCCGAACGTAAATCTACTTTTGAAAACACTTTTGCTCCTTGCAGTTGGTCAAACAAATCATCAATCCGGGGCAAGGGGTACTTGTTCTTAATCGTCAGTTTGTTCAATTCTCTGTAATCTATGCACATCCTCAAAGAACCATCCTTCTTTTTGACAAATAAGACAGGCGCACCCCAGGGAGAGCTACTAGAGCGTATGAATCCCTTGTCTACTAACTCCTGTAATTGGACTTTTAATTCTTTTAATTCGACAGGTGCCATACGGTAAGGATTCTTAGACACAGGTAATGCCTCGGGATATGTATCAATTACAAACTCTATTTCCCTATCAAGTGGTAATCCTGGCAAATCGTCCAAGAATGCTTCAGGGAACTCTCGGACTATAGAAATATCTTGCAGCTCTATCTTATTCTTCGCTCGGGTATCCATTACACTAGCTAGATAACAATCACAACCATCTTTCAATATCCGTTGAGCCTCTAGTGAAGTTATAATTGGCATTTTACTTATTTTTGGGATAGCTTGGAAGGTATAACGATCTCCATTTGGGGGTCGGAACTCTACTAATCCAGACCTACAACTTATCGTGGCATAATGTCTGGATAACCAATCCATCCCTAATATCACCTCATACCCTTTCATGTCAATTACAACCAGTTCTACATATAGTTTCTTACTTCCTAAGGTCACAACATCACCTTTAACAATCTGTTCAGAATGTAGGGACTTCCCCGATGGTAACATAACATCATATGACCTTTCGGCTGGTAAAAGTTCTAAGTTGTGTCGGCATACAAACAGAGTTGATATAAACGAGTGTGTGGCTCCCGTATCAATAAGCGTGTAAGCAGAAAAACCACAGATCATGATGGTACCTGTTATGACTGTATGCTGCACGGTTTCCTCATCCTCCATCATTGCATAGACTCTTGGTGCTACCCTTGCACGGTTTGGATCTGGCGGCATGGGGCAGTCTCTGACTATATGTCCAACTTTGTCACACCTGAAGCATCGGCCAGAATGCAACTTGCACTCACCATGGTAGTTCTTCTGGCAGTTGGGGCATAGAGGGGCCAATGGTCGTTTTCCCTTCCCTTGATCATCATTTGGATTGAAGGGTCTCTTTATACCTTGCTGTTGTTGCTGTGGCCCTCTGTTCTGTTGCGGCTGCCATCCTTTGTTCTGACGAGGTGGCGGCTTAGTTTCCTTCGTGAACTTCCTTGGTTGCTCACGCTGTGCATATGCTGTCATCTCAGCCTCTTAAAGCTCCAATGCCTTAGCTGTCACTTCTCCATAAGGTACATTGTGTATCCCAGCAGTCTTTACTTTCACGTACAAACTCGGCTTTAGTCCTTGAACAAATTGGTAAATCCTGTCCTCATCATCCTCAATCATTCGGGGAGCAAACCGCGACAAAGCATCAAACTTGCATATGTGGTCCGTCACAGAGCCAGTTTGTCGCAGGTTCATGAATTCCTTCTTCTTGCTGGCCCGAACGGTCTTATTGAAGTACTTGTCATAGAAAGCGATCTTGAACGTCTCCCAAGTCATAGCTCCGGCATTAGCGGTGTTCTGGATTGAATCCCACCAATGCCTTGCACCCAATTCCAAATGAAAGACAGCGTACGTGACCTTATCTCCTTCATCAACCTTCGCATACTTAAACATGTCTTCTATCTTTCGAACCCACTCCTCAGCATAGATAGGATCTGAAACCTGTCCATTAACACCGGGGGTCGAAGCCGGTGAAAACGCTCACCCCCATGATCATGAGTTGCATTATTACTGGAGTTGCCTTGTTCCTCCTTGGCAGTCATCAGTTGTTCGATCTGGTGAGATTGGCGCATGACCAACTCTGTCAACTGAGCAATGGTATTGCTATCCTCATTGGTCTCTCTCTGCTGACCTCTAACCATATTGGGGTTCCTAAACACATAGTTATAGATACATCTTAACTTAGTGACATTTACTAAAATCATAAATACTTACAGTTGCTGGAGAGTACTCAAGTGACAGGTCAGTGCCGGGAGGCAGTCTGCAGAATCGGTTTTAGAACCTGGTTTTGCTCTGATACCATAATTGTAACGACCCGGGAAGGATCGCCACGTAATTCATGACTTTACTCACTCCTTTCACTCTTTATATATTCTTTTTACTAAGCAGCGGAAATACTAATTCTGTAGTCACGTGTAGGACATGGATAATGAAATAAGACATTTGGCTGGGGGATTTAAAAAAAAAGCATCTGCCGAACTCAACGACAAAACTTCACTCTCATCTGCCGATCACTAAACGACAAGGCAGGAGAGGGCTCACATCTACCGATAAACCAAAGCTACATCTTCCGGTTATCCCGTGCATTTTACGTGATTCAATAATCACCCATCGGTAGATGTAAGTTCTCACATCAACCGACAGTCACGTGTATCCCACACAATTCATTAACGTTCGTCGACAGATATACAACCGCATCTGCCGATGACGTCAGCCGGCAGATAATCAAACCGCGTCTGCCGATGTCGTCAGCAGGAAGGTATATAAACTACATCTGCCGATGACGTCAGCAGGAAGATAAACAAACTGTATCTGCTGATGACGTCAGCAGGAAAAATATACAAACTGCATCTACCGATGACTAGGCGACAGGGAAAAAGACTCCTACATCACCCGATATAAACACACTGTATCTACCGACAGAAATCTCACTACTTCTACCGATAGCAAAAGAAATCCTGCGTCTACCGATAGAAAACACACCACTCCTACCGGTAGGACTAAACAATATCTCCCAATAGACATAATCGTGAATAAGTCTCAAACTTTCTAGACTTAACATTTCTGTAAACAGAAATCAATGATTCCCTCAGAGTACATATATCGGAAGTCTTAACAAAAGATAGTCAATAAACTGTACCATCCTCTATCCAGTGAGCATCCAGATAATTTCAAATCCCAGTACTATGAAATAACTTCATTCTACTTATACTTCCATATTAAAATCATTAATAATGTTCATAGAGCATAAACCAGAGAACTTATTCGCCAATCCAGCCTTCACTGTCACACTGAGCATTCTCCAACAGCCAAACTTAGACTTCCTCATTTAACTTGAATCCCTCACCTGAAAACTAGTCACCTACATCAAAGGTTCAAACTATAAGCCTAATGCTTAGTAAGGAATGCAACAATAACATGAATGCATGAATGCATAATTCAGAGAAAAACGTGGTCATGAGTCTTTTCTTGTTCATAATCATTATTCCATATTCATCATTCATAACATAATTCACATCGCTGAAACACATTCATCGTTCGTATTATAGTCCATATCGCTGAACCATATTCGTTATTCATATCATTGTTCATGTTGCGTGGGATGAGAGAGGATTTGTGCCGGTAAAGGGGGTTCGACAGTGAGTTTGATCATGGTCCCTACTACGGGTCGTATTCATATGTCCTACTATGGACTGTGACATACGCCGAACCAACCCCAACCCTCACTCATCCACGTTGTAGGGATTTTATCATCTTATCTTGTTCATGAGAGAACATGCTTTTAAAACATTTTCATGTGCATAAAACATTGATAATGCATGAGCAGGGGGGTTCTTTAACTCGTCCAAGGCTGTAGGACAGAACATTCAGCCAGTATGAAAAGCTTACTATCGAACCAATCGTCGACATAAATGCTAGACAGTAACATGAAAGAACTACTAATCATCGTACGAGTTTCTACCTAGCATCCTTTGATGTAGGGTCCTATTGACCGAGAAACCTATACATTCACTTACCTGGTCTCCTTAGCACTTTGAGCTCTTTCTCTTCAAACTTCTTCACCTAAAACATTCACATTGCAGTAGTTAAAACAAAGTCCTATAAGTTCTAACCTCAAGTCATCCTAGGGTCTAATAGACAAAGCCATCCTGAATCCTTAGTCTAACGCTCTGTGAAAAATCTGAAATCCAAGAACTGAAATAGACAGATTCGACTATCGGTTACTCAGGGTTGATTGTTTTTAAATGTCCAAAACTGATTCGGAATGACATTACCACTCTCAGTTTAACAATGAACTATATTATTACCCTGTTGTTTAAGGATTTGAGTTACGGGTTCAAGCTGAAAACAGAGTTAAATGATTAACTGATAACTACATTGTCTAACTCATACCTCGAGCGTAAGGTAACCGAGAAATAGCAAGGGAACTGGTCGTCGAAGGAAGGATTACAGGCAGGCAGAGGGCGAGAGCTTGCGAGAGAAGGAATCGCCGAGAATGGAGGAATGTCGGCTACAGTGAGTTAATGAGGTTTAAATCATTTCCACTTCCTTTAAATATCGGTCTAAGCCCTCTATTATTACAACTTTGCCACTCGACCTAGTTTAAACCCACATGCAATTAATTACACTTGTCTTAAAATTCTAAACCGCGAAGATTAAATATTCATGACCGTTAATACAGTTAGGAAAATTACCTAGTCGTAACTCGGGTGTTACATCCACCCCTCCTTAAACAAAATTTTCGTCCTCGAAAATTGCTTAAGCAAATAACTCCGGATAATTGTCCAACATGTCCTGTCGCCGCTCCCAAGTGGCTTCTTCAATGCCGTGGTTTGTCCACAAACTTTCACCAATGGGATTTCCTTGTTCCTTAGAGTTTTCACTGCAGAATCAAAAATTTGTACCGGTTTCTCCTCATACTCCAAAGTCGGTTCAATTTCGATTTCTGATGGCACCACAACATGCGTTGGATCACGTATGCATTTCCTTAGCATTGACACATGAAAAACATTATGAACCTTCTCCAATGACGGAGGTAATTGTAATCTGTATGCTGTGTTTCCAACCTTTGCCAAAACAAGGAATGGTCCAATGAACCGTGGGTTAAGCTTCCCTTTCTTGCCAAATCTTAGCACTCCTTTAAATGGTGAAATCTTCAGGAAGACTTCATCACCAACAGCAAACTCGAGGTCTCTCCTCCTTTGGTCTGCATAACTCTTCTGTCGACTTTGTGCAGTCATCATCCTGATTCTAATAATGGCGATCTTATCTGACATTTGCTGCAAGATCTCAGGGCCCAAGAGCTTTGCTTCGCCAACCTCATCCCAATACAAGGGTGACCTGCACCTCCTGCCATAAAGCGCCTCATAAGGTGCCATACCAATGGTGGACTGATAACTGTTGTTGTAAGAAAATTCAACTAACGGTAGATGTCTATTCCAAGTTGTCTGAAAGTCCAACACACATGCTCTAACATATCCTCAAGTATCTGAATGGTCCTCTCTGATTGGCCATCTGTCTGTGGATGAAATGCAGTACTGAAGGTTAACTTTGTTCCTAACGTGCCTTGCAAACTTTTCCAAAATCGTGAGGTGAACCTGGGGTCACGATCAGAGACAATGGATACCGGTGTTCCATGTAACCTTAGAATTTCTGAACATACAAGTTCGCTAGTTGGTCCATTGTGTAGGTCATCTTTACAGGTAAGAAGTGAGCTGACTTGGTCATTCTGTCAATCACGACCCAAATACTATCATGTCCTTTAGTTGTCTTTGGCAAACCTACAACAAATCCATGGCAATGTTTTCTCACTTCCATTCAGGGATAGGTAGAGGCTGAAGGGTACCTCCAGGGCGTTGATGTTCTGCTTTAACTTGTTGGCATACCAAACATGATTCTACAAACTTAGCCACATCCCTCTTCATGTTTGGCCACCAATAATATAACCTTAAATCCCGATACATCTTGGTGTTACCAGGGTGCACAGAGAAGGAAGATGAATGGGCTTCAGCCAGAATTAACTTACGTAACCCTTCATCACTAGGGACATACCATCTATCTCTAAACTTCAGGATCCCATCCTTGGAGAGACTAAACTCAGAGGTGGCATCCTTCATCTTGATCAATATTCTGTTATTCTCCTTCTGTTGTGCTTCTTTGATCTTTTCCAAACTGGTTGGTTGGATAGTTAGAGTAGCAAGTAGACTCGACAGTTCAGGAACTAACTCCAATTCCAATTTCTGAATCTCTGTCCTCAAAGGTATAGACACAGCTGATATCGCGGGTTGCATTGTTGCTGACATTCTGCTCAAGGCATCAGCTACAGCATTAGCCTTGCCTGGATGATACTTAATTCGAAGTCATAGTCTTTAACAAATTCTAACCAACGTCTCTGTCTCATGTTTAATTCTTTTTGAGTGAAGAGATATTTCAAGCTCTTATGGTCAGAAAATACTTCGCACTGTCGTCCATACAAATAGTGTCTCCAAATCTTTAGCGCAAATACAACTGCGGCTAATTCCAAATCGTGAGTGGGGTAGTTCTGCTCGTAACTTTTTAGCTGCCTAGAGGCATACGCTATAACTTTGCCTTCTTGCATCAAAACACCCCTAGTCCGACTTTGGACGCATCACAATAAACACTAAACTTCCCTTCTTCGGTTGGGAGGGTCAATAGTGGAGCTGTCGTTAACTTTAGTTTAAGTGTCAGGAAGCCATCTTCACAAGCTTTGGTCCAAGAGTATTTGGTGTCCTTCTTTGTCAAACTAGATAAAGGTTTAGCTATCATAGAAATCCTTTAATAAACTTCCTATAATAACCTGCCAAGCCAAGAAAACTACGGACTTCACTGACATTCCTTGGCTGTGGCCAGTCCTTAACAGCCTGAATCTTGGTTGGGTCTACTGATATACCTTCAGCAGAAATGACATGGCCTAAAAAGTTGACCTTACTCAACCAGAATTCACATTTAGATAACTTGGCATACAGTTGATGCTGTTTCAGGGTTGTCAAAACTATCCTTAAGTGTTCTGCATGGTCAGCTTCTGTCTGCGAGTATATAAGAATATCATCTATAAACACAATTACAAATTTGTCCAAATACTCACGAAACACTCAATTCATTAAGTCCATGAAGGCTGCAGGTGCGTTGGTCAACCCAAACGACATCACCAGGAATTCATAATGTCCATAACGGGTCCTAAAAGCTGTCTTAGGTATGTCACTTTCCTTAACCTTCAGTTGGTAATACCCCGAACGTAAATCTACTTTTGAAAACACTTTTGCTCCTTGCAGTTGGTCAAACAAATCATCAATCCGGGGCAAGGGGTACTTGTTCTTAATCGTCAGTTTGTTCAATTCTCTGTAATCTATGCACATCCTCAAAGAACCATCCTTCTTTTTGACAAATAAGACAGGCGCACCCCAGGGAGAGCTACTAGAGCGTATGAATCCCTTGTCTACTAACTCCTGTAATTGGACTTTTAATTCTTTTAATTCGACAGGTGCCATACGGTAAGGATTCTTAGACACAGGTAATGCCTCGGGATATGTATCAATTACAAACTCTATTTCCCTATCAAGTGGTAATCCTGGCAAATCGTCCAAGAATGCTTCAGGGAACTCTCGGACTATAGAAATATCTTGCAGCTCTATCTTATTCTTCGCTCGGGTATCCATTACACTAGCTAGATAACAATCACAACCATCTTTCAATATCCGTTGAGCCTCTAGTGAAGTTATAATTGGCATTTTACTTATTTTTGGGATAGCTTGGAAGGTATAACGATCTCCATTTGGGGGTCGGAACTCTACTAATCCAGACCTACAACTTATCGTGGCATAATGTCTGGATAACCAATCCATCCCTAATATCACCTCATACCCTTTCATGTCAATTACAACCAGTTCTACATATAGTTTCTTACTTCCTAAGGTCACAACATCACCTTTAACAATCTGTTCAGAATGTAGGGACTTCCCCGATGGTAACATAACATCATATGACCTTTCGGCTGGTAAAAGTTCTAAGTTGTGTCGGCATACAAACAGAGTTGATATAAACGAGTGTGTGGCTCCCGTATCAATAAGCGTGTAAGCAGAAAAACCACAGATCATGATGGTACCTGTTATGACTGTATGCTGCACGGTTTCCTCATCCTCCATCATTGCATAGACTCTTGGTGCTACCCTTGCACGGTTTGGATCTGGCGGCATGGGGCAGTCTCTGACTATATGTCCAACTTTGTCACACCTGAAGCATCGGCCAGAATGCAACTTGCACTCACCATGGTAGTTCTTCTGGCAGTTGGGGCATAGAGGGGCCAATGGTCGTTTTCCCTTCCCTTGATCATCATTTGGATTGAAGGGTCTCTTTATACCTTGCTGTTGTTGCTGTGGCCCTCTGTTCTGTTGCGGCTGCCATCCTTTGTTCTGACGAGGTGGCGGCTTAGTTTCCTTCGTGAACTTCCTTGGTTGCTCACGCTGTGCATATGCTGTCATCTCAGCCTCTTAAAGCTCCAATGCCTTAGCTGTCACTTCTCCATAAGGTACATTGTGTATCCCAGCAGTCTTTACTTTCACGTACAAACTCGGCTTTAGTCCTTGAACAAATTGGTAAATCCTGTCCTCATCATCCTCAATCATTCGGGGAGCAAACCGCGACAAAGCATCAACTTGCATATGTGGTCCGTCACAGAGCCAGTTTGTCGCAGGTTCATGAATTCCTTCTTCTTGCTGGCCCGAACGGTCTTATTGAAGTACTTGTCATAGAAAGCGATCTTGAACGTCTCCCAAGTCATAGCTCCGGCATTAGCGGTGTTCTGGATTGAATCCCACCAATGCCTTGCACCCAATTCCAAATGAAAGACAGCGTACGTGACCTTATCTCCTTCATCAACCTTCGCATACTTAAACATGTCTTCTATCTTTCGAACCCACTCCTCAGCATAGATAGGATCTGAAACCTGTCCATTAAACACCGGGGGTCGAAGCCGGTGAAAACGCTCACCCCCATGATCATGAGTTGCATTATTACTGGAGTTGCCTTGTTCCTCCTTGGCAGTCATCAGTTGTTCGATCTGGTGAGATTGGCGCATGACCAACTCTGTCAACTGAGCAATGGTATTGCTATCCTCATTGGTCTCTCTCTGCTGACCTCTAACCATATTGGGGTTCCTAAACACATAGTTATAGATACATCTTAACTTAGTGACATTTACTAAAATCATAAATACTTACAGTTGCTGGAGAGTACTCAAGTGACAGGTCAGTGCCGGGAGGCAGTCTGCAGAATCGGTTTTAGAACCTGGTTTTGCTCTGATACCATAATTGTAACGACCCGGGAAGGATCGCCACGTAATTCATGACTTTACTCACTCCTTTCACTCTTTTATATATTCTTTTTACTAAGCAGCGGAAATACTAATTCTGTAGTCACGTGTAGGACATGGATAATGAAATAAGACATTTGGCTGGGGGATTTAAAAAAAAAAGCATCTGCCGAACTCAACGACAAAACTTCACTCTCATCTGCCGATCACTAAACGACAAGGCAGGAGAGGGCTCACATCTACCGATAAACCAAAGCTACATCTTCCGGTTATCCCGTGCATTTTACGTGATTCAATAATCACCCATCGGTAGATGTAAGTTCTCACATCAACCGACAGTCACGTGTATCCCACACAATTCATTAACGTTCGTCGACAGATATACAACCGCATCTGCCGATGACGTCAGCCGGCAGATAATCAAACCGCGTCTGCCGATGTCGTCAGCAGGAAGGTATATAAACTACATCTGCCGATGACGTCAGCAGGAAGATAAACAAACTGTATCTGCTGATGACGTCAGCAGGAAAAATATACAAACTGCATCTACCGATGACTAGGCGACAGGGAAAAGACTCCTACATCACCCGATATAAACACACTGTATCTACCGACAGAAATCTCACTACTTCTACCGATAGCAAAAGAAATCCTGCGTCTACCGATAGAAAACACACCACTCCTACCGGTAGGACTAAACAATATCTCCCAATAGACATAATCGTGAATAAGTCTCAAACTTTCTAGACTTAACATTTCTGTAAACAGAAATCAATGATTCCCTCAGAGTACATATATCGGAAGTCTTAACAAAAGATAGTCAATAAACTGTACCATCCTCTATCCAGTGAGCATCCAGATAATTTCAAATCCCAGTACTATGAAATAACTTCATTCTACTTATACTTCCATATTAAAATCATTAATAATGTTCATAGAGCATAAACCAGAGAACTTATTCGCCAATCCAGCCTTCACTGTCACACTGAGCATTCTCCAACAGCCAAACTTAGACTTCCTCATTTAACTTGAATCCCTCACCTGAAAACTAGTCACCTACATCAAAGGTTCAAACTATAAGCCTAATGCTTAGTAAGGAATGCAACAATAACATGAATGCATGAATGCATAATTCAGAGAAAAACGTGGTCATGAGTCTTTTCTTGTTCATAATCATTATTCCATATTCATCATTCATAACATAATTCACATCGCTGAAACACATTCATCGTTCGTATTATAGTCCATATCGCTGAACCATATTCGTTATTCATATCATTGTTCATGTTGCGTGGGATGAGAGAGGATTTGTGCCGGTAAAGGGGGTTCGACAGTGAGTTTGATCATGGTCCCTACTACGGGTCGTATTCATATGTCCTACTATGGACTGTGACATACGCCGAACCAACCCCAACCCTCACTCATCCACGTTGTAGGGATTTTATCATCTTATCTTGTTCATGAGAGAACATGCTTTTAAAACATTTTCATGTGCATAAAACATTGATAATGCATGAGCAGGGGGGTTCTTTAACTCGTCCAAGCTGTAGGACAGAACATTCAGCCAGTATGAAAAGCTTACTATCGAACCAATCGTCGACATAAATGCTAGACAGTAACATGAAAGAACTACTAATCATCGTACGAGTTTCTACCTAGCATCCTTTGATGTAGGGTCCTATTGACCGAGAAACCTATACATTCACTTACCTGGTCTCCTTAGCACTTTGAGCTCTTTCTCTTCAAACTTCTTCACCTAAAACATTCACATTGCAGTAGTTAAAACAAAGTCCTATAAGTTCTAACCTCAAGTCATCCTAGGGTCTAATAGACAAAGCCATCCTGAATCCTTAGTCTAACGCTCTGTGCAAAATCTGAAATCCAAGAACTGAAATAGACAGATTCGACTATCGGTTACTCAGGGTTGATTGTTTTTAAATGTCCAAAACTGATTCGGAATGACATTACCACTCTCAGATTAACAATGAACTATATTATTACCCTGTTGTTTAAGGATTTGAGTTACGGGTTCAAGCTGAAAACAGAGTTAAACGATTAACTGATAACTACATTGTCTAACTCATACCTCGAGTGTAAGGTAACCGAGAAATAGCAAGGGAACTGGTCGTCGAAGGAAGGATTACAGGCAGGCAGAGGGCGAGAGCTTGCGAGAGAAGGAATCGCCGAGAATGGAGGATGTCGGCTACAATGAGTTAATGAGGTTTAAATCATTTCCACTTCCTTTAAATATCGGTCTAAGCCCTCTATTATTACAACTTTGCCACTCGACCTAGTTTAAACCCACATGCAATTAATTACACTTGTCTTAAAATTCTAAACCGCGAAGATTAAATATTCATGACCGTTAATACAGTTAGGAAAATTACCTAGTCGTAACTTGGGTGTTACAGCCGCATACGGTTATAGCAGGTACCATTATGATCTGTGGTTTTACTGCTCACACACTTATAGATATGGGAGCCACACATTCGTTTATATCAACTTTGTTTGTATGCCAACACAACTTAGAACTTTTACTAGCCGAAAGGCCATATAATGTTATGTTAACATCATGGAAGTCCCTACATTCAGAACAGATTGTTAAAGGTGATGTTGTGTCCTTAGGAAGTAAGGAACTATATGTAGAACTGATTGTAATTGACATGAAAGGGTATGAGGTGATATTAGGAATGGATTGGTTATTTAGGCATTATGCCACAATAAGTTGTAGATCTGGGATGGTTGATTTTCGACCCCCAAATGGTGATCATTATTCATTCCAAGCTATTCCTAAGATAAGCAAAATACCGATTATATCCTCACTAGAAATTTACCGGTTACTGAAAAATGGCTGTGAGAGTTACTTAGCTAGCATAATGGATGTTCGGGTGAAGAATAAGATAGAGTTACAAGATATCCCCATAGTGCGAGAGTTCCCTAAGGCATTCTTGGATGATTTGCCAAGATTACCACCTGATAGAGAAATAGAGTTTGTAATAGATACGTACCCTGAGGCCTTACCCGTATCTAAGAATCCTTATCGGATGGCACCTGTTGAGCTAAATGAGTTAAAAGTCCAACTACAGGAATTAGTAGACAAAGGATTTATACACCCTAGCAGTTCCCCTTGGGGTGCACCTGTCTTATTTTTCAAGAAGAAAGATGGTTCCCTTAGAATGTCCGTAGACTATAGGGAGCTAAATAAGTTGACAATCAAGAATAAGTACCCCTTACCTCGGATTGATGATTTGTTTGACCAATTGCAAGGAGCAAGGGTGTTTTCAAAAATAGATTTACGTTCGGGTTATTACCAACTGAGGGTTAAGGAAGGAGATGTACCAAAGACAGCCTTCAAAACCCGTTATGGGCACTACGAATTCTTGGTCATGTCATTTGGACTAACCAATGCACCTGCAGCCTTTATGGACTTAATGAATCGTGTGTTTCGTGAGTATTTGGACAAATTTGTAATTGTGTTCATAGATGATATCCTGATATACTCACGGACTGAAGCTGACCATGCAGAGCATTTAAGAGTAGTTTTGACAACATTGAAGGAGCACCAGCTCTATGCCAAATTGTCCAAGTGTGAATTTTGGTTGGACAAGGTTAATTTTCTTGGTCATGTAGTTTCTGCTAATGGCATATCAGTGGAACCGACCAAAATTCAGGTAGTAAAGGATTGGCCACAACCAAAGAATGCCAGTGAAGTCCGCAGTTTCCTTGGATTGGCAGGCTATTACAGGAAGTTCATCAGAGGATTTTCTTTAATAGCTAAGCCTCTGACGAATCTGACAAAGAAGCACAATATGTATTCTTGGACCGAAGCTTGTAAGGATAGCTTCCAGACATTGAAAGTGAAGTTAACGACGGCCCCTGTTCTGACCCTTCCAACCGAAGAAGGAAAGTTTAGCGTATTTTGTGATGCATCAAAAGTTGGTTTGGGCTGTGTTTTGATGCAAGAAGGCAACGTTGTAGCGTATGCCTCTAGGCAGTTAAAGAGTTATGAACGGAACTATCACACCCATGATTTAGAATTAGCCGCTGTTGTTTTTGCTTTGAAGATATGGAGACACTACTTATATGGACAGCAGTGTGAGGTGTTTTCTGACCATAAAAGTCTGAAGTACCTCTTTACACAAAAGGAATTGAACATGAGGCAGAGGCGTTGGTTGGAATTTGTTAAGGATTACGACTTTGAGATCAAGTATCACCCGGGCAAGGCTAACTCTGTAGCTGACGCATTGAGCAGGATGTAGACAACTATGCGACCCGTTGTGTCAACCATGTCTATACCTTTGAGGACAGAAGTTCAGAGGTTTGAATTGGAGATAGTTCTAGAGTTATCAACCTTATTTGCCGATTTGACCATTCAACCAACAGTTTTGGAAAAGATCAAAGAGGCACAACAGAAGGACTCTGAGGAGAATAACAGTATGATGAACAAGGTGAAGGACACCACCTCCGAATTTAGTCTTTCCAAGGATGGGATTCTGAGGTTTAGAAATAGATGGTATGTCCCTAATGATGAAGGATTACGTAAGTTAATCTTGGCTGAGGCGCATTCGTCTCCCTTTTCTGTACATCCTGGCAACACCAAGATGTCTCGAGACCTGAAGTTACTCTATTGGTGGCCAAACTTAAAGAGAGATGTTGCTAAGTATGTAGAGTCATGTTTGGTTTGCCAACAAGTTAAAGCCGAGCACCAACGTCCAGGAGGTACCCTTCAACCTTTACCTATTCCCGAGTGGAAGTGGGAACACATAGCTATGGATTTTGTTGTAGGATTACCTAAGACAACTAAGGGACATGATAATATTTGGGTAGTGATTGATAGATTGACGAAATCAGCCCATTTCTTACCAGTAAGGACAACCTACTCGATGGACCAGCTTGCTAATCTTTATGTACAAGAAGTTATTAGGTTGCATGGAATCCCTGCATCTATTGTCTCTTATCGTGATCCCAGATTCACCTCACGATTTTGGAAAGGTCTACAAAGCACAATTGGCACAAGGTTATCATACAACACTGCCTTTCACCCGCAGACAGATGGTCAGTCGGAGAGGACTATCCAAATACTTGAGGATATGTTGAGGGCTTGTGTGCTAGAGTTCCAGACATCTTGGAGCAGATAGCTACCCTTGGTTGAGTTCTCTTACAATAACAGTTATCAGTCCACTATCGGAATGACACCTTATGAGGCGTTATATGGTAGGAAATGTAGATCACCTCTGTATTGGGATGAAGTTGGTGAAGCAAAACTCCTAGGTCCTGAGATGTTGCAGCAGATGTCAGACAAGATTGCCACTATTAAAAGGAAAATGATTACTGCACAAAGCCGACAGAAGAGTTATGTAGACCAGAGGAGAAGAGATCTTGAATTTTCGGTTGGAGATGAGGTATTCTTGAAGGTTTCACCGTTCAAAGGGGTCTTAAGATTTGGCAAAAAGGGAAAACTTACTCCATGATTCATTGGACCATTCCCTGTTTTGGCTAGAATCGGTAGTACAGCTTACAGACTGCAGTTGCCTCCATCATTGGATAAAGTTCATAATGTTTTCCATGTGTCAATGTTAAGAAAATGTATGCGGGACCCTACACAAGTTGTTAAGCCAGTGGATATTGAGATTGAACCATCATTAACGTATGAAGAGAAGCTAGTGCAGATATTGGAATCCGCAGTTAAGACTCTGAGGAATAAAGAGATTCTGTTGGTTAAAGTTTTATGGAAGAATCATGGCATCGAAGAAGCCACTTGGGAGCGACGACAAGACATGTTAGACATGTATCCAAAGTTATTTGTTTGATCAATTTTCGAGGACGAAAATTTTGTTTAAGGAGGGGTGGATGTAACACCCGACAACTTCAGCCAGGTGACTTCCTAACTGTATTAACGGTCATATATATTCAATCTTCACGGTTTAGAGTTTTATACCAAGAATAATTAATTCCATGTAGATTTAAACTAAGTTGGGTGGCAAAGTTGTAATAATGGAGGGTGATGACCAATATATAAAGAAAAAGGGAATGTTTTAAACCTCACTTAAACCACTGTAGCCGACACCTTCCTTTTCGGCGATTTCTTCTCTCCCAAGCTCTTGCTCTCTGCTTTCAGCATACTCTCTTCGACGATCAGTTTTCTCTGCCACTACTCGACTACTCTGTGCCCGAGGTAATGCATTAGACAACGTAGCTATCTGTTAGTTTGTTAGCCCTGTTTTCTACTCGGCATTGGAGTTTTGGATTTTCCAATGGCCGACTAATAATAAGAACATTTGAAATCTGAGAGTGGGAATACTTTTATCTAATTGATTTTGGACATTTAAAACAACCACCCTGAGTTATCGATAATCGAATCTGTCTGTTTTGGTTTTGGGATTTCAGACTGCACAGGGTATTAGACTAAGGATTTGGGAATGACTTTAGTTATTAAATCTTAGGATAACTTGAGATTAGAACTATTAGGATTTTGTTTTAACTACTGCAATGTAAATGTTTTAGGTGAAGAAGTTTGAAGAGAAAGGAGCTCAAAGTGCTAAGGAGACCAGGTAAGTGAATGTATAGGATTTCTGGCCAATAGGGCCCTACATCACAAGGATGCTAGATAGTAACTGATGTGACGATTAGAGGTTATTATGCTACAGTCTAGTACTTATGTTGACATTTAGTTTAATGGTAAGTTTTCATACTGGATGAATGCTCTGTTCTGTAGTCTGAATGAGTTAAGAATTCCCATGTTCATGCATTATCAATGTTTTATACCCATGAAAATGTTTTAAAAGCATGTTTTCTCATGAACAAGATAAGATGAAAAAATCCCTGCAACGTGGTTGAGTGGGGGTTGGGGGCGGTTCAGCGTATGTCACAGTCCAAAGAAGGACATATGAATACGACCCGCAGTAGAGACCATGATCAAACTCACTGTCGAACCCCCTTTACCGGCACAAATCCTTTCTCATTCCACACAACTTAAATGATGAATATGAACAATGATTATGAACAATGATTACGAATGATGAATATGATTCATGATTATGGATGATGATTATGAACAAGAAAAGACTTTTGACCATGTTTTTCTCTGAATCATGCATTCATGCATTCATGTTATTGTTGCATTCCTTACTAAGCATTAGGCTTATAGTTGAACCTTATGATGTAGGTGAAGAGTTAATAGGTGAGGATTCCCAATCCAAAGAGAACGTTTAAAGCTGGTTGATGGAGGATGCTCAGTGTGACAGTGCAAGGCTGGATAGGCGATTAAGTTCCCTGGTTATGCTCATAGTAAGTCAGAAAAGT
The DNA here is from genome assembly GCA_022432975.1 of Begonia masoniana. Lineage (NCBI taxonomy): Eukaryota > Viridiplantae > Streptophyta > Magnoliopsida > Cucurbitales > Begoniaceae > Begonia > Begonia masoniana. The sequence goes on from CM039507.1 coordinate 23,861,241, forward strand.
TTACGATGAACAGATGACTAAATAGAACAGAATTTCTTATAATAATGAGATTCGGATTTAAACGGGTTGTCTTTAGAGTCTGGATACGATTTTAAAGATTATTGAACGGTTTGTTTTGCTTAAGCCTTCCGCTATGCGTATTTTAGATGAGTTTATGATTTTTACTCTTTGAGGTTTATGGTTACTAAGTTATGATTCGAGTGAGTTGTGGTAATTTCCATTGGATGAAGTTGTTAATGATTATAGTGTTTTTTGCCGTGTGACAGAAGCTGGATAAGGCAATCATCCGGTTGACGTCATCGGCAGATGTAGAGTGTCTAAGCCATCGGATGATGAGAGTGTTAATTTGTCGTCTAGCGATCGGTAGATGTAGAGTGTCTAAGCCATCAGATGATGAGAGTGTTATTTTGTCGTCTAGCGATCGGCAGATGTAGAGTGTCTAAGCCATCGGAAGATGAGAGTGTTATTTTGTCGTCTAGCTATCGACAGATGTAGAGTGTTTAAGCCATCAGATGATGAGAGTGTTATTTTGTCGTCTAGCGATCGGCAGATGTAGTGTAATAAGTCACCGGATGATGAGGATGTAATTTGTCGTCTAGCGTTCGGTGGATGAAGTGTATTTCCTCACCGGATGATGTAATTGGTACTTTGTCGTCTAGCGTTCGGTGGATGAAGTGTATTTCCTCACCGGATGACGTAATTGGTACTTTGTCGTCTAGCGTTCGGTGGATGAAGTGTATTTCCTCACCGGATGACGTAATTGGTATTTTGTCGTCTAGCATTCGGTGGATGAAGTGTAATTCTTCACCGGATGATGTAAATGTTAATTTGTCGTCTAGTGACCGGATGATGTGAGTATTTTCTTATTGTTTGATGTTCAGGTAATGTTTTAAGTCGGTCACGTGAGGCACGCATGTCCACCGGTCGATGTAGGGTAAATATGAACATCTAGTGGAGAATGTTCGGGACCGGGCGATGTCTTTAATTAGGCACGTGCAATGCCCGTGACCATCGGTGGATGTCTATTGCTGGTTGAGATCAGATGTGTCGCGTGGCAGACACGTGATCATCGGTCGATGTAAGTTATTTCTTTGTTGTTAGACCCAGTTTAAGAGATGTTCAAAAAAAAATATATTACCGAAAATAGGTTGAGTGTGAGTAATAAGAATTAAATGATTAAGAAAGATATGGATTATGTGACGATCCTCTCAGGTCGTTACAATATATCCTAGAAGTCTAACTCATTTCCATTCGAGCATTGTATTAGTCACCTAGTGTGCATAAAAAAAACCTCAGTTAAAAGATAATGGCGTTCGGGTTCACCAACTACCCAGGCTCAGCCAACGTTCATTATTTCTACTTATTATCTACAACAATCATAAATGCTATGTTAATAGCTATATCTACTATGATACTTCAACTTCCTCAGAAAACCCAAATCTAAATCTCTAATCAACTCTCAAATGACTAATCAGTAAACATATTGTCCAAATATTACCTCGAGCTTAGAGTATCGGGAGAAATCCGAAGGGAGTTGATCGCTGGAGGAAGAACAGAGAAGGGAGCTGGGGGGAGAGAAAATCAGCTGAGAGAGGAAAGTCGGCTGGTGGAGGTTTTTGTGAGGTTTTAGGAGTTGCATTTTCTATTTATACACTTAATGAGCCAAGCTTAATTACAAGTTTGCCACCAAACCTAATTTTTATAAAAAGAACTAATTAAACTTTGGCGCCCAAATTTTCGACCAAAGAAATACATAAATACAGAAGTGGCAGTTAATACCATTTACCTTAAAGAAAGTTCACCTGTCCGAAGTTGTCGGGTGTTACAATCAACGCCAATGAAGATAGAATTGGGAGCTTTTGAATTACTATTTGCCAAAGCATATTCATTTACTGACTAATTTTCTTCAGACTTGGGAGATGTGACACCTTCTGCATCAGTATACATAGGATGATTCCATCCTATCAAGATAGATCTCCAGGCCTTCTCATCAATAGCTTTAATGAATATTCTCATCCTCGCCTTCCAATAAGCATAATTACTTCCATCCAATAACGGTGGACTCATTGTAGAGCCTCCTTCCTTCATAGAGTCTATTGCATACGAACTATGATCTTATCCCGAGGATCCTGCTTAAGAAACAGAAACGACCCACTCTGATACCAATTGAAAGATTAAGATCAGTTATATGAAGTCACACAGAGTGTTTCGTGGGACACCGATAATTAATGCAATGATGGACAATTATAAATATGCGGTAATGAAAGAGACAAGAGGTTAGTAACGCAGTTCGACAAATGCCTACGTCTGCCGGGTCATGCCCAGATATAAAAACATTTCATGAGTTCACAAAGTTACAAGACAAACAGATTTAAACAAATAAAGACTCCCTCTTATCTTTGCCACTTCCTAACTTGTCCAATGAAACCGTTTTTGCGAACTCCCCCAACTTGAGATTGATCTCTTCTGAGATCTAGAATCAACGAGATCCCCTTGTTATTGATGACTCCTCCCAGAATCCGTGTATGGCAAAATCCCCTTGCCCATGATCAAAATGACAAGCTCCCTTTGTCGATAAAAAAACTCCTCCCGAGTTCTAATGCAACCTTCTCCCGAGACTGAGTTTCAATGAAGAATAAAGAAGATTGTTTCCTATGACACCGTCTGTAACACCAGGTCGTTGTCTTCAGACGCAATACATCAACATACTCGAATAATCGATGAATACCACAGCATAAGTAGAGTGTGTAAAATAATCATTCAAGAACTTAATGAACAATCACAAACCCATACGCAGAAGCGTTGTGAGAGAAAGAACGACGACGGCTCAACAATGAAGAATCTCCTTCCAAGAATAAAAATACGTCAGTCGCTTCCATAGAAAATGAACGCTTAAATATTATTTGTAACTGCATTATCTGAGGTTTAACCAAATACCAAATCGAGATTCAGCGCCGCAAGAAATAAGGAAACCAAATCTCACTAAATCGGTTGCGTGACATCTCGTGTGATATTTTAGAAAAGTACCGCCAACTACTTGGATATGGATCCCAAAGACATAGAAAAGTATCTCATAATTAATGTGATCTGAAAACCTGATATATTTCATCAAATCATTTTCAAATCAGTCTTCCAAACCAAAGGTTTCCAAAAAACTAATGCCTTTATATTTTTCAACAACTTTCCTTAATCCTCAAGTTTCCTTATTTTTACTTCCACTAATATCTTCATGATCTCCAATATTCATCCATCCAATAATCTGAATAGATTATTTCTTGATTACTAAGAAATAAACCACCAACATGGAAAATAATGGAATAAAAATTTATTACCATAAATGTAATTTGCCAAAAAAATTAATGCCAACATATTTGCAATATATTTGCATTTACATTTACTATACATTGAAGGATTTCAATTGATTGCTATTACATTTAGTTGATATATTTTTATTTATGATCATTATTCATTTTTGTTTACATTATTTTGTTTTCTTTGTAATTATAAAATTTTGCACTGTATTTTCTTTCTTTTAGAATAGAGTAAAATATTTTACTAGTCTTCCAATTCTAAAATTTAAAATACAATTAGTTAGATAAAAAAAAATTGTTCACGTGTCAAATAATGATTGATACATTAAGTTAAACACGATAATCACATATTTTCTAATGAAACATTCTATGGATTCCAACTAAACAATTTTTTTTTAACTTCAAACATTCACGTTGACAAATAATGCAAACATTTTGAATTTTGAATCTTCTCCATTATAGAGAAATGGTACAATTAACTTTATTTTATTTTAAATCAACTGCCATATACAAAAAAAAGGAAAAAGTTCAATTCAGACCCTATCGTATGAGGTCATTTGTCATTTGGTCTCTAACATTTTTTTTTTTGCCAAATTATACTTTATCATATACGCCATTTGTAATTCAACCCTTGTCGTTCAATTCCTCGTTAAATTTTGCACGTGCAAAGCGCGTGCCTTGCTAAAATCCCAAATTACCCATTCTTTTCCCATCGATCTTCCCTCTTCTGATCTCTCGCAGTTCTCTCTCTCCTCTCTCTAAAGATCGATCAAGCTTTGGAGCTGCGAGGTGGGAGAAGAAACCTGCCGGAGAGCTTCTCTGCCTCATCAAAGATGAAGAAGAAGAAGAAGAAGTTGAGGAGGAAGAAGAAGATCCACCTCCAATGTCGTTCAAATCTCCCACTACCATTAGATTATACTCTCTTTTTCGAGTTCTAAATCTGTGTTTAGTTTGCAGTTGGTCATTAATATATATAGTTTGGCGATTGAGGAATTTGATGATTGAGGTTAGGGGTTTCGATTTCTTAGGTTTGAAAAGAGAATTGGTGCACAATGGGAGGAGGAGATTATGGACATGGCCATGGACATCTCGAGGGCGGGGATTTTAGGGCCAAGGTTTGGAGCATGTCTTGCGGTCCATTGTAACACCCGACATTTTTGGCTATGTAATTATTTCCCCAATTTATTTAGCGGGATGAATTTTATATTAATACAATGAATGTTTTAATGAATTTGTCAGAGTGTTTAATGGAAAAACTGAATTGACGAACTAATTAACAAATTAGTTGGAAACCAATGAGGGGCAAATTAGGAAGCCAATAAAGGTTGGTGGGAGGAAGCCAATTGTGACAGCCCGAAACCCGGTCCCGATTGGGATCCGAGAGCCAAGCCATCACTCCAGACATTTTAAAACATGACATATTTTCTTTGAACTTTACTTTTAAACTTTAACAGAATTCAGAATCGAGAGACAAGAAATCAGAAGACGTATTAAAAATTTGGACTACAGTGATAGAAGACTGAAGACAACAGGAAGAAACATAAAAAAAAAATGGGAAAAACGTAAACTAGAAGACATACTGTGGAAGGCTACAGTAGCCGTGAACAATCGGGGGCTGTGGACAATCGCACAGAAGATAGAACTTGTGGACGTTTGAAATAAAAGACCGAAATAGTGGACACAGAAGTCTGTGGACGTTTAAAATCAAAGACAGACTTTTGACTTTTTAAACAACGAGCACACTCTCGGCGAAGTTATCGTGGACGATAACACATAGCCGAATAAAGGACAGAAACCGAAGGCAAAATAGACCATTATTTTGAAGGCAGAATGGACGTGGACGACTGTTTTACAGAAGAGAATGACAACTGTTTTACTGGAGGCGTGGACGACTAACACTTAGCCAAATACTTAAAACTCGAAGGACAGAAATTGAAAGGCATAAAAACAGAAGGCGTGGACGACTATTTTCAAAGGCAACGTTGTAACGCCCCGAATTATATAAACCCAGTTCGCTACACTTAACCCGAATATAACTAAGAAACTTTGGACAAAATTTAAAATTTCGCTCGAAAGTCAAAATTTGACATTTTCTAAAACCTCGAAATATTTAAAAAAAAACTAGCAGCGAAAATCATTTAAGCAAAAATAGAGTTAAACAAAACTATATAAAAGAAATGTTTGAATAATCGGTTGGAATAGTAAGAAACAATCGGCCAAAGGATATAAGGGTTTAAATCGTGAAATACTCGAAAAGTTACAGAAGTCAAACATATCTACCGTCGAGCAAAGTCAACGGAAGAGGCTGAAACTGGAACTAGAAGGCTTCCCTGGTGACAAAGCGACAAAACTTTGGCTACATCAACCGGTCACAAAACGATAAGACACTTCCTACATCCACCGGTGACGTCAGCCATCATCCGGTCAAAAAACGACAAAACACTTCCTACATTCACCGGTGACGTCAGCCATCATCCGATCGGCTTTATCATACATCCACCGGTGACGTCAGCCGGATGATTCATTCATCCGATTGACTTTATCATACATCCACTAGTAAAACAAGCTACATATACCGATTACTAAACGACAAATTACATTATGTATCATCCGATGGCTTCCACTGAGGACATCTTCCGATAGACAACCGAACAACAACTCAACTTCTGCCGATAGACTTCATCTACCGATAGAGAACAGAATAACAACTTAACATCTGCCGATAGACTTCATCTACCGACAGAGAACAGAAAAACAACACTAACTACGGAAAGGAATTTACTCACTTCACTGAAACCATTCAGAAACAATTCAAACCATTGCATTACTAAAATCCAGTGAGTACCAACGTAAAATCCCAACAGAATACTATTATCAGTAAATCTAAAAAAAAAGGGGTATTCAAAACATTGAAACCACTACGGTCATGAAAATTCAACACACTTAAATTGAAACATTGTCAACTAAACCTTCATACTACTGACACCAGTTAACCCGCCTCATCAGTTTACTAGACCGAAGCATGAATGTACTCCTCCAACCTCATCTATTCATCTGTGCACACAAGGAAATCACCTGCAGTATCCTCAACACCTACATCACAAAACTCATCTATTAGCCTAATGCTAAGTAAGTGAAGCAGTAAGAAAATGAGATGCTGAAACGCTGAAACATAAAATTCCTAGACATGCAAATTTCTACTTTCTCATCTCAGTTGCATTCACATTCATTCATAACTTATCTGATCCCTCGGTTCCCTTGGGAGTGGGATCAATCCTCCCAATGTTATACATCCTCTACTCGATTAAGGGGCGGATGGATTCCCTTAATAGCTAATCTGATCCCTCAGTTTCCTTGGGAGTAGGATCAATCTCCCAATGTTATAAATCCACTACATCAATTAAAGGGCGGATTAGTTCTCTTAATAGCTATCATAACACGTTCTGTTCATGCCTTACCATTCATTCCATGTAAATTCCTTTTCGTGTTTCTTCAAAAACATGATGTATGACATAAAGAAAACACTCAAACATGCATAACCCTACTGCTTTGTGATGTAGGCCCAAAGGCACACACAATATTTCACTTACCTGGATTCCTGGTGAATACTCGGTTAGGAGTTGCTTTGAAATTGCTCACCTAGAACCATAAACAGAGCATTAAGCCAATCCTTACAAATCCTCATTCTAAAGCATTCAGAAAACCTAAGTGAACAGTTAGGAGTTCTATTCACTGAGCATCCCCAAATTTTACCCTAAACCCGAATCTACTCTCATTCAAAACATCAGCGAAATCCCCACATTATACTCCCTCAGTTGTCTAACTGCTTAAACTCGAGAGAAATGAGGAAAACTTACCAGGTTGAAAGGGAAATTGGGTGGGAGAATCGCCGAGAGCTCTGCTGAGCTTGAGTCGAATACCGAAAGGAGTAAAGATTTAACAGTGGCGGCTATAGTGCATTTATCACTAAATCTCTTACCTTTAATAGGTTATCCACTCTTAAATTTCAAGTTACCCTTATACCCTTGCCTAGTCACTCAATAACCCTACATTTACTATCACCATTTAAAGTGTGTCATTAATTTTAGAAAGAAATAAGACTTTGTTCTAAAGAACCGGGTGTTACAAACGTGGACGTTTAAAATAACAGGCAGACCTTGGACTTTTAAAATAACACACAGACTCTCGGCGACGTTATCATGGACGATAACATTTAGCCAAATAAAAGACAGAAAACCGAAGGCAAAATAGACAACCAAAACTGAAGGTAGAATGGATGACTGTTTTACATAACAGCATGGACAACTGTTTTACCGAAGACGTGGACGACTGTTCACAAAACAAAATAAACAACTCTTTTACAGACAAAATGGACGATATTTAACAGGGAGACATTAAAAACAGAAAGCATGAAAATAGAAGGCATAAGAGTTACAAATTTCACAAAAACCCGATTCAAAACACAGTTTTAAAACATGCATGAAAACATGACAGAAGTGCAAGAAAACAGACTGCATGGATAGCTTTAAAACTCAAGACAATCCATGCACAACCTAAAAGAGGAGAATTCCAAGCAGTTCCAGAATAAATCAAAATATGCATTCAACTGTCAATTACAGATAAACTTGAACACCAAAACCTAAACATTACAAAAATCCCAACAGAGTTCCGAACATGGTTTTAAAACAAAAACACCAAAATCCTAACAGAGTTTCCAAACATGAAATTCACTTTAAAACTTAAATCTCGGGATAGAAATACGTCTGACTGCAGCAACCAAACCCCATGAGCTCAATCCGCCAACCTCCCCAACTCATCAGCTTGAGGCATAAAGTCCTCATATGGAGGATCCACACCTACAACAGGGAGTTCAACTATGAGCCTAGAGCTCAGTAAGAACATGAAATGCGGTGATGCATATGCTGTGCATGAACATTTTCAAATATATGATCATTACATTACATTACGTTCACTGGACAAGAAGGTATAAGTGGGAAGAAGAGCTGGCGCAACAGGAGTACATGCCACAACAGGACATAACAGCAGTACATCACAGGATGCCAATCCTCGTCCACACTTAACCATAAATTTCATTACAGGTTTTATCTTTCTTAACTTCAAATCCGGTGCTGAAAACATTTACAGGGTTTTCTAGAAAACGTGGATGCATGAACAGGTATGATGCTTAAACTCAACATATACAGGTGGCAGAATAAAAACTACGGGAAATAGAACACAAAGAACACGTTTAACTTAAAGCATAACCTACGACCTAACTACCCAAACCAAAACCTAGTGTCTCCTTGCTATAGGGCCTTATGGGCTAACTTATATGCATGAACTTACCTGTTGTCCAAAATGCACCAAGCTTTGCATGCACGACAACCGTGGTTCGCGAACCTAGAGTACGCAAAATCGGACATTAACCTAAACTTCAAAAAAAGAACTAACGTTTAACCTAAACTCTTTAACTATTGCAGAAGGTTACCTATAATTGGAGAAAACAGGAGAAAGGAAGTTTTTGGAAATAACGTAGTCGCCTGGAAGAGAGAAAACAAAGAGGAGAAGAAGAAAATGCAAAGTGTTTTACGTAGAGGGGAAGAGAAGGGAAGAAAAAGGTATGGCTTCTTCCACAAGTTTGCCAAGTGTCAATCATCCATTGGCTTCCTCCCACCAACCTTAATTGGCTTCCCATTTTGACCCTCCATGCATTTCTAACTATTGGTTTTTAACTAAATTACTATTTAGTTCGTCGAATCGGTTTTACGAATCACCCTTATTCAATTGAACATGTCGACAATTTCATTAAAAATAGTCGTTGCATTAACATCAGAATAACTCCGCTTAATTGTTCAGGGAATAATTACATAGGTAAAATACCGGGTGTTACACCAATGAATAGCTGCCAAGTGTTCAACTTGTTGAACAAGATATGTTCTTCCTCCTACGTGAAACCCTCCTCATTTCTCCTCTGTTTCTTTTCACTCCTCTCTGTTTTCTCTCTTCCAGACTACCAGCGACATTCTAAACTCCGTCTTTTCTTGTTTTCTCTCGTTTTCTCCAGTGAAGGTAATCATTTACTAAAGTTAACGAGTTTGGACAAGTTAAAATGTGAGTTTTGTTGAAGTTTAGGGTTAAGATAATTTGAAGAAAACTCACTGTTTTTATATGAAAACACGTTGGTTTGTTTTCTAAAGGTTTGAATGGAGTTTGGAGCATATACTACTAAGTTATTTAGTTAGCATTTGCAGCTCTGTTTATTTTCTTTACGTGCATGTTATAGGTTCGTGCAACACCGAGGCAACACGTTCAAGACTTACAACATCACGGACAACAGGTAAGTTCATATGCGTAGGGTGGCCCTTAAGGCCCTACAACACTAAGATACTAGGTTAAAAATGTTGTCTTGTTATCGTTGGGTAGTTAGGTCGATGATTTGACCATAAGTAAGTTTATTGCCATGCTCAGTGTATGGTTTAGATGTCTTGTTATTCATTTGTATTTTGAACTATTTTATAGTATGTTAAGTCTCCGCACAGTGAATGTTCATGCATACATGTTTTTCCCTAAAGTCATGTAAATGTTTTCTGCACACGGTTTGAAGTTAAGAAAGATAAAACCTGTAATGTAATGTTCGGTTAAGTGTGGGACAGGGGCTGGCATTCTGTTCTATGTTACTGTACTGTATCTCTGTAATGTGCCTGAAAGTGCACTGTGCCTGAAAATGCATCTCTGCTACGCCAGTTTCCCCTATAAGCCCCACTTATACCCCCTTGACAGATAAAAGTAATGTAATGTAATGTCACTGTATTTCGAAAGTTCATGCATAGCATATGCATCACTGCATTTTATGTTCTTACTGAGCTTTAGGCTCATAGTTGAACTCCCTGATGTAGGTACGGACCCCGTGGATGAGGATTTTGTGCCTCAGGCCGACGAATAGGTGGTTGGTGGCACGAGCTTTTAGGGGTGGCTGCGGCTGCCAGACATATTTCTGACCCGAGAGAGTGAAGTTTTAAGTGAAGGTCGTGTGTGTAGACTTTGTGTTTATGTTTTAAAACTTCTGTTTTGGTGAACTCTTGAAATGTATGTCAAGTTCTGTACAGTTTCTGAGATTTTAAAATGGTGTATAGGCTCTGTATTGATATTTTTAAAAACCTCTGTTTAACAGTTGAATGTAGATTTTGAAATATTCTGGAACTGTTTTGGAATCTTTTTCCTTTTAGGTTGTGCATGGATGGTCTCGAGTTTTAGAGCTATCCATGCAGTTTGTTTTCTTGAATCTCTGGTATAATGTAAAGCATGTTTTTAAAACTTCGTTTTGAATTGAGTTTTGGGGGTTTGAAGCTTTTATGCCTTCTGTTTTCATGCCTTCTGTTTTCATGTCTCCCTGTTAAATTTCGTCCATTTTGCCTTTAAAACAGTTGTCCACGCTGCCTTCTGAAAATAGTCATCCACGCCTTCTTCAAAAACAATTGTCCATTTTGTCTTTTATTTCAAACATCCACGGACTTCTGTTGTCTACTGTTTTTACCTTTGATTTTAAACGTCCACGGACTTCTGTTGTCTACTGTTTTTGTCTTTTATTTCAAATGTCCATGGACTTCTGTTGTCTACTGTTTTTGTCTTTTATTTCAAACATCCACAGCTTCTGTTTTTCCACAGATTCTGTTTTTGATTTTAAACGTCCACGGCTTCTGTTTGTCCACAGATCCTGTCTTTGATTTTAAACGTCCACAGCTTCTGTTTATCCACAGATTCTTTCTTGATTTTAACGTCCACGTTTCTGTTTGTCCACAAAACTATCTTTGATTTAAATTCCCCACCTTCTGTTTGTCCACAGATCTGTCTTGATTTTAAATGTCCAACGGCTTCTATTTATCCACAGATTTTGTCTTTGATTTTAAACGTCGACGTCTTCTGCTTGTCCCAGGAATTCTGTCTTTTGAGTTAACATCCACGTCTTCTTTTTGTCCACAGTAAGTCCGTCCACGGCATGACTTCCAGTTTCTGAGTTTCCCATTTTATCAGTTCTTCCCCTACATGTCGTCGTCCATGCATCTTTTTCTTTATCACTAAAACGTCCAAGTATTCTGCACCCTGTTTTTTCTTCTGGTCCATTTATCCATACTGCAATTTCAGAGAAGGTTTTCTTTGTGTATATTTTACAAGTTCAAAAAGAAATGTCACGTTTTTAAATGTCCCGAAGGGAGGCCCCTTCGAACCAATCCGGGTTATTTGGGGGCGTCAAAAAGTCCATACTGTGGCCTCGATGCATTGGAAGCGGAACACTTGCCATTGCAATGCTCATAATTGTTCTAGGTGTGCATCCCTTGGCCATGACTTCTGCTGAAGGCGCGAGGTATCTCTCCTTTTGTCACATCTCTGTCAGATTTTGCTCTTTTTTTTGGTTGTATTTCCTCGTGGCCTGCTGAAAGTGCATATTATGGGAACTGTAATATTTTTTTTTTCAAATGATTCTCCTAATTGTAATCTGCCGATCTTGAGGGATTTCCTTTCGAGTCTGTTTTTCTTTGTTCCCACCCGTAGAATTTTTGATTGTATTATTGACAAAATATATGTAAATGAAATTATGTAATTGGTTTTCCCATCAGTGTTGGCTGCTGAGCATGTCTGGCTCTTCTCACCAGGCGCTGGCGCCTGGAGATTTTAAATCTCTCCCGGCGTGTTTTATTTTCATAAAAAATTTTCCTTAATTAAATAAAAAAAATACAATAATAGGTATATTTTTATATATACTAGTAGGTTCTGTGGGATGCACATGCGGGTTGTGTGACATGTGTTTATTATAAAAGACCACAATGACAGGATCTTGACTCTTCGCAAAATATTACAGGAGATAACTTAGCATTAAGACTATACATTACTCACATAAATTAAATTAAGATATTTTTTATAATATGTCTTGACGTAATTTAATAGATTCAGTATGTAGGACATAAAAAAACTTTGCTATGCGCATATGTTATTACATAGTTATTAATGTTGACCGAGATATGATAATTACATGACACCCACACATAAATAAATCATTCCGTACAGAGAAGATAAAAATTCACAACTTGTCGGACGTGACTGTATCATTATATAAATAGAAGAGTGTTGGAACAGACTTATCATTTTGCAAAAGTAAATCAACAAATCATGGATCTTCAATAAAATAATCAGTTATATGACAGTAATTTATTATAATATTTCTTGAATTTATCTTATAAATTATATGGTAAAAACAGGAAATTTATAAAAAAAAAGATATTATAACAAAAATATTAATATTTTACAAGTTCAAAATATCATACTAAGATTATATTGTTTTACTCACTTTGACATTATGTTACATACATCTCCCTTTTGCTGTGAAAAATATAATTGTTTCTTCAACAATTCTAATTGATTGTTATCGAATTGATGGTCACACGATATTGTGAGAGATAATACCCTCTTGATTCGTAATATTTTTTCTTGGATTTTCATTCACAGTCGATGAGGTTGTTTTTTTTTTTTTTTTTTTTTTTTTTTTTTTTTTTTTTTTTTTTTGTTTTTTGGTTAGAGCAATTCCTACAGCTTTCTATGTTCAGGTTTATTCATTTACTTTTCCAAGGTCATTGCCCCATAATAGTCACACTACTACATTTTTTCTTCTGCGAAGCATTAGGGTTTTTTGAATATTTGTTTTATTGGTGCTCTATCACTAGGGCTTGACCTGAATTTGTACGAGTTTTGGACAACTGGTCCCATTTATTTTATAATATTAAAACTAAAAACTCATTAGTTTCATTTATTACCCAAAAAGATTAAACCAAATTGTAATATGTGTCTCACTAAGTTTGGACTGGCAGTACTCTATCTATCTGCTTCGCAATTAGAGAGGTTGTTGTAGTGAAAAGCATTTATTAAAAAATATTTTACAAGATCATATGTGGATTGCCTTCAAGGCCATCAAGGGTGAACCATTTATTTCGATCCTCATCATGCTTGTTTGCAGAAATCACAAAGCAGACACAATTTCTTCACTAGCCAGTACATAAGCAACCACCTTACAAAAGAAAACTTTTGCGATAATGAAAATTATTCAACGTAATCATACCAACCGAATAATATTCAACAAAATGTGACCGCTTTCAAGGCTATACCTTCCAGTGTGAGTGTCCCACTCATACCATAGAGGAGCACAACGCGCATCCGTTGAAAGAGTAAAAAATACATAATGTTATAGTAAGGTTCTCTCCTTCCTACCTAGTCCAACATAGTTTTTGGCGCACCCAAGAACACATATCATACCATCTCTAATTAAACGTAGACAATCTTTACTTGGGCACTAAGGGCCATTCCATTGTATCAAAATCACTGCCCACCGAAGATGGCCGACAAAGATGTCTGGCACTAAGGAAAGGAGATTGTGACAACACACCTGTGAAGCTAGGATGGCCAATGTACGCTCGGTGCAAATCATCAGATCATTTGATCGAGGAAAAAATCGTAGTTTATAATAGGTTTCTTCTTTACCTAATAAAATGCATTTTGACTAACCCCAAGAACCAATCGTTCAGCCTCTTCTCAAAGTGAACATTTTTGTCTTGAGTATTGTAACACTAGTTTCTCTCAACTCAATTCTATGATTCTTTTTTTAAATAATGCCACTTTTTGGGATATAAAAGTATGGTTTTATAGATGGCTAGGCAGGGCTTATGGTAGTTTGAAAGTTTAAAACGTGATAACGTATTTAGGAAAGAGATTTTGGATTTATGGCACTGTAGCCGCCACTCTTCCTACTACTCTCCCCTCTCGGTATACGCAATCGGGAGCAAGCGACTGCCACGAGGAATGCCCTCCTCTGCCCAGTTAAAGAAAAAAATATATGTTTTATTTAATTGATTTCTGTTATTAATTAATTGTTTTAAAATTGTTTAAGTTTATTGATTTAGTAATTGTTTAAATGATTTACTAAACGAACTCCGTTTTAGATTCCGATTTCGACTTTGATTAAGATTTCCGCTCAGGTACAGTTAAAGTGAAAGTTTAAAAAATAAAAATAAACGATATCACGGGTAAGGGTCGTGACACCGGCCGAGTTACTTTCTTAATATTTTAACAAATTTTTTTTAACATTGTTTTATAGCTTGCTTAACTCTATTCTGTCAAAAGAATTTCCACTGCAAGTTTTAACGTTTTAAGGTTTTAGAAAAATGTCATATTTTGACTTTCGAGCGAAGTTTTAAATTGGTCCAAAATTTCTTAGTTATGTCCGAGTTATGAGTAACGAACCGAGTTTATAAAACTCGGGGCATTACAAGTATTGAAGGACGTTACACAAAATAACCAACAAATATATTTTCTAAGGAAAAAATAAACTGGTGGGATGCCTTAACTTCTACTCTTGGAGTCACAGTACTATTCATAAAGAAAATATTTAGGAAATAAATTCAATACTTAATGGAATTCTAGAAAATTCTAATAAATTTATCTCTTTCTCACCTTACTTGGTAATAACTCTAACTAGTTGTTGACTTATTCTTCTATATTTATTGTCACCCTAAGTCATTCACCATGAATTCTTAATGAAAAGTCGTGATTAGTTACGCGGTGTTTTAGTGTTTTGTGGAACACCACGTAAGACACCGATGATAAGTGCAATAACGAACAATAATAAAATACAGAAAGTAATGAGACAGGAGGTTGGTAACGCAGTTCGGCAATTGCCTACGTCTGCGAAGCCACGCCTAGAATTAAAAACAATTTACGAGTTTGCGAAGTTACATGGCATTCGGTCTAACACAAAGTAAAACTCCCTCTTTTATTTGTCATCGTCTCTATCTAACTTCTCAGTAAATCTGTTTTTACGAGCTCCTCTCGTCTTGAGATCGATCTCTCCCAGAATCTGAACGCAACAAGATCTTCTTGTTGATGATGACTCCTCCTAGAATCCAAATGTGACAAGCTCCCCTTGTCAATGATGACTCCTCCCGGAATCCGTGTATGGAAAGCTCTCTTTGCCCACGATCAGAATGACAAGCTCCCCTTGTCAATAAACAAAACTCCTCCCGAGACTGAGCTTCAATGAGGAACACAATAAACACACCTGTGACACCGTCTGTAACACTAGTCGTTGTCGTCGGATGCAACCAATCAACACACTCAGAATATCACGAGATCCAGCCACGAACAGAGTGCGTATACATTCAATCAATGATCGAATGAATAATAACAAACACACACAGAAGCGTTGGTAGAGAAAAAATAACTCGCTGCACACGTAATTGTGAAACAAAGAATAATCCGCGCACCAAACATTCTGTTGAAAGAATGCTTAAGTATGTTTTGTAACAAATCTTTCTTCAAATATTTTATCCAAATAGATCGCATAGAGTAAGGAAACCAAATCTTTTGAAAATCAGATCTGTGACATCGGGTGTGACATAAATGGAAAGTCCTACCTACTTAATATGAATGGATCTCAACAAATTAGGAATGGACCCCACAATTGTTGTGGTCATATATCTTACTATAATCCAGCAAGCAAAAATCAAATCAATTTTCCGAAATAGCATCAAATCTATAATGCCGAATATGTTTAATAATAGCTTGTTCTCCAAGTAACATCCTTCCAAAAAGATTTGATCTTCCGAAAATAACAACTTCCAAAATCCAAAAACGTTCCAATCTTATCTTTCATGAATATTTTCTTGATTTATTTTAACTTCCAAAATTCAAATGGATAGATTCTTGATTTTCAAGAAACAACCTTCAAAAGTATAATTTCTATAAATCAAATTTTCCATAATTGTCAATTGCCAAAAAAATCAATGCCAATAATATTTACATTTACAATCTCCACCTTTAGAATTTTTTGGCAAAATCACAAACTCCCCATGCATGTAACCAAAACTCCCCCTTTGTCACGACCCGAGAGCCACCACGCAGGTTCCCGGGTCGTCGACAAAAACTGTTCCTAACCCTTTTCCCATGACATTTAATAGCTAGTTTTTTTTTTTTTTTTTTATAAACATTTTGAAAATTCGCAGCGAAAAACATTTTCTTTCATGAATCAATTAAAACCGAAGTGATAATATGCGGGTTAAACTATCAACAATAAACTCCATTATCCAATTCCCAAAACATCACCTGAAAATTCGGCAATATAACGCCTAAAAATATAGATTCCCAAAAAAAAACTAATCCACCCCCAAACACTCCAAACACAATCTATCCATCCTCAAACAAAACTAAATCCAAAATAAAATTCCCAAGAGAAAACCCCACCATACCATCAACCAATGTTCCACGGGTCGGGTCGTCCTAACACAAGTCGCCGGGCTGGTGATGTGGTCGTATGCCGCCAACTACTCTACTCATCCTGACTAGGCTCTCGAAGCTCACCTATTTTCTCCTAGACACCTACACCACATAATACAAAACGTAAGTCTAACACTCAATAAATAGTGTGTAATGAAAATGAAAACCGTACATGCCATCCTATCATATGCAGTCTCTACTCGTTTCTGTTTTCATGACATCATATCGTACGATCCTCATACTGAGTTGGGAAGCGGATCAGGTTTCCCAAATCGATTCTCCTTCTGCGTCGAAGGGCGAATCAATTCCTTTAAGGCTACGTATGGATCCTACATCAGAGTTGAGAGGCGGATCAATTCTGCCAAGTCATAAGGCTATCTAAGGATCCTACATCAGAGTTAGGCTATCTGCCAATTCTGCCAACTTCCTCCGAGGCCGCGTAATCGTTGACCTCACCGTTCCCATATCACACTGCTCACTCATACTTAAAACATGCTCAACTTCATTTTCGTGTTATTTTCAAAACATGATGCATGACAAATCAAAAACACACATAAAACATACAAATTGTCCCTAATGTTCTGTAGCATAGGCCCATAAGGGCAACATACACATGCATGCACTACTTACCTAGTGTTCTTAGCTTTTGAAGGTGTTCGAGTTCTATTCGGCTATTGGGATTAACCAATCACATAACAATTTCATATCAACACCCATTTCACTGTTCATTCTACGTGCTAAGGCTACGATTATTGACACAAATTATCGAAAATTAACCCGAACCATTAACCAAACTCAATTCAACTTATACGTCACCTAAACTTTGAAAATTCATAACTCTCTCCACAGTTATTGGAACGACTTGATTTCAACGGAAAAATGCTCCTTAGAGAGCCTATTTTAACATACTAGAAGGGTTTCCCATCAAAAACTTAATCCAAAACCTCAACACGTTCGACCTATCCAAAATTTTCCCTATATTCATTCAACAATAACACAAACATTATTGAAATAATATTCTAAATACCGTAAACCTAACATCCATCCAAGGAACACAATAACGCATACCGTAAAACTCTAAAACCGACAAATGGAGGAGGGAAATTGATGCTTTTTGCATAATCTGTAACGACCCGACTCGCGTAAGGCTGCCACGGGACATGACGTGATGTTGACATTAACTTTGACATTTTGGACATGAAAATTTTTAACTTTTTAAAACTTTAAATCGAGGCCTAAAGTCGTTTTCGGTAAAACATTGACTCGGTTTTTGGGTTGCTTAAATCGTTTAAAATGCATGGGAAAACGTTTGGAAAATACGTTCAGAAAGTATCGCGAAACTTGTTGAAAATTGAAAACTTGAAAAAAATTAAGTTTGGGCACATGGCATGTGGCGCGCGCCCATGGCGCGCACGCGTCGCCCACCCTGGTGCGCCCTTCACCCGGGTGGCGTGCGCCACAGCCGATCGATTGCACCCGCGCGCAATGGATCGGCGGGTCTACTGTCTCCCTACCACAAAAAAACACAACCTCAGCTGATCGATTGGCCCTCGACCTGATCGATCAGCTGCGTGCACCCTGGGCGCGCCCAGCGCCCCTCTGCGCACCACTTCACATGTTTCCACCATTTTTACATTTTCTTCATTTCTACTACATACACTCTATATTAAACTTCCCAAAAACCATTCCCCACCTCTCTAAACACAAAACACTTCAAAACCCCCCAAAAACCTGACTCAAAACGCAACTCAAAACGTGTTAGAAAACGTGGCAGAAATTCAAGAAATCAAACTGCATAGATCGATCTAAAAGCCGAACGAATCCATGCATAACCTAATGGCCCAAACAGTTCTAATATATTTCAAAAAGGCAACTATCAAAACAAAAGAGTTAAAACATCAACACCAAACATATACATCGACTAAATCCCAAAAACTATACTAACTTAATGTGAACCTTGATACGTCAACCACAGGTCAAAAATGCACCTGACTGTTGCAACCAACCCCGCAAGTTCATCCCGCCAACCACCTACACATCGGCCTGAGGCTTTGAGTCTTCATTCGTACGATCCGTACCTACATCATAGAGTTCAACTAATGAGCCTAAAGCTCAGTAAGATCATAAAATGCGAAAGATACACGTGCTATGCATGAATATTTCAAAAACATAAACATTACTTTACATTTACATTCAAGAGGACATTTGGTATAAGTGGGGCTTATAGAGAGTGGGAAACATTACGTACTTGACGTGGGTTAACATGGTTAGTACTTTTGCCGTTTCCCAGGGAGGGATAAAACATATGTTTGGGGAGAAATAAAATCACATGTTTGTCCGCAGCGAGGACGGTTTTACATTAGTCCTAGAGAAGGACAAAACTTATGTCAGCACCCGTCTCACATTTAACCGTACTTTACATTTACATGTTTTATCTTTCTTACTTCAAATCAGTGCATAAAATGTTTTGCATGACTTTAATGAGAAACGTGATGCATTAACAAACATTGTGCATAACGTAACGAAATGAAAAGACAATCCTCGACGCATAAATAAACGACAGGTCATCATGACAATACATAAAACAAACACATTTACTTAGGACATAATCTACGACCTAACTACCCGTCAACAAACCTGACAACGTAAAAACCTGGTACTTCTGTGATGTAGGGCTTTAAGGGCCACCCTATGCATATGAACTTGCCTAAGGTTCGTAGAGTTTGCAAGCTTTGAACGTATTTTTCCTCGGCGAGTCTCGAACCTATAACTCGCATAATCAAATCATTATCCAAAATACATAGGCGTCAACTATTAGACTAAATGAACACGCTCCAAGCTTCATTCAAATAACTCAGACCTATTTAACAATTCTTTCGGGCAATTCATCAAACACCTTGCGTGCACACTTTCATACTAAAATTCCTCACCCAAACAACATCCGTTTTCGATCATTCAATTTGTTCCGAAAACCTCATTACACCTAGTTTAACATGGAATTGATAATTTATAAAAGGCACGCCGGAAACGATAGCGAAAAAGTAAATTCGTGGGTACCCTAAATAACGTTGATTTCCAGTCAAATTTTCTATTTTTCATCGAACGAGCCTAATTTTTTCTTAGTTTATCCATTCAAACCTTAAATAATATCATAACATGATTTTGCATATAATTGACGAGTTTCCTTCAAAATCCTAACCCTAAAACTCCAACGAAACTAACGAATAACTAGCTTAAACTCGTTAACTAACGTAGAGGAGGAGTTCATCGTTGGCGTCGACATCGGTTCTGTCGTCTGGAAGAGAGCACGCAGAGAGGGAGAGGAATGAGGGTGAAATGAGAAAAAGAAAGAGGGAGGGATAAGAAAAGAAAAAGGAGGAGGGAGGGTGAGTCACGTGGGAGGGAGGGAGGGAGAGAGAGAATAATATATATATAAAAAAATTTCGAGTTTTGTTTCGGATTCCCATTTCAAATCTCGCACTTTTTAACTTTTACGGTTTAGCCATATTTTCTTAAATTCATAGATTCCCGACGTCCAAACTCCGATAAAATATATATTACTAGCAAATTAATTCCGTTCAAATAAATTTAAGGACAATTAAATGATCGAAAATATCGGGTGTTACATAATCACCAATCAAACGTTTCCATTCCATTTAACCATAAAAGGAGGAAGAAAACTTAACAATTTCGGACAACCATATAGTATCAAACCCTCAAAATAATCCATCAAACTACCCCTTTAATGCCATAAACTAAAATCCTATCTAAGAGAAACCAACTCTTACCTTTAAGCTTCAAAATTGTCCAAGGGAGGGAGGGGTTTTCTGCTGCCGTTCTTCGTAAGAAGAGACGAGAGAATAAATGGGGGGAAGAAATGAGAGGGGAATGGTTGTTGGAGAGGGGAGACCACGAATTGGGGAAGGAATAAGAAAAAGGGGGAGTTGGGTGTTTGGATGTGGGGATAAGGGTGGCTTCTTGAAGAAGCCATCCAAAATTTAAATCAAAATTCTATTTATTTTTTTAAATTTCCATTCCATTAATTCTCTTCCTCTCCCATCTAATTGGTAATTCATCTAAAATCTCTAGTAGTTTTGTGCACAAAGTAAAGCTCTCGGGAAAATTTGGGATATTACATCCTACCCTCTTTATAAAAATTTTGTCCTCAAAATTTGCTTATTGAATAACCACGGGTATTGCTGCACCATGTCCTGCCGTCCCTTCCAGGTTATCTCCTCTACATTATGGTTGCACCATAGTACTTTGACCAATGGGACCTCCTTGTTGCGCTATACTTTTACTGTTGACTCCAAAATCCTCACTGGCTTTTCCTTGTGAGTCAGGGTCAGCTGAATCTCAATATCTTCTCGTTCCACCACTTGAGAAGGATCACGTATGTATTTCCTCAGCATTGATACGTGAAAGACATTATGGATTGCATCAATCAAAGATGGCAACTATAGTTTGTAAGTTGTTCTTCCGATCCTCTTTACAGTAGGAAAGGGCCCGACGTATCGAGGGTTGAGCTTCCCTTTTCTTCCAAATCTTACCACTCCTTTGAACGGGGAGATCTTCAAGAACACTTCATCGCCTTCGTTAAACTCTAACTCTCGCCTCCTTTGGTCTGCATACCTATTTTGCCGGCTCTGAGCTGTTTCTATTCTTTTCCTTATAATGGCAATCTTTTCGGCACTCTGTTGTAGAATCTCTAGGCCTATAAGTCTCGCTTCTCCTACTTCATCCCAGTACAATGGCGACCTGCATTTCCTCCCGTATAGAGCCTCGTACGGTGCCATACTGATGGTGTACCAATAGCTGTTGTTATACGGGAATTCCACCAAAGGCAAGAACTTACTCCAAGCTGTCTAAAACTCCAACACGCATGCCCTAAGCATATTCTCCAGAATCTATATGGTCCTCTCCGATTGCCCGTCGGTCTGGGGAAGAAATGTTGTACTGAAGTCCAATCGGGTCCCCATAGCTTTATGTAGGCTCTTCCAGAACTTGGACGTAAATCAGGGGTCTCAGTCTGAAACTATCATTACCAGAATTCCATGGAGCCTGACTATCTCCTGAATGTACAGCGGAGCAAATTGATCCATGGAATAAGTCATCTTCATTGGCAGAAAGTGGGACGACTTCATCAATCTGTCACAATCACCTAGATTGCGTCGTGGGCTTTGGCTCTCCTCGGCAATCCCACTACAAAATCCAATGGTTATACGCTCCCATTTTCATTCGGTACAATCAGTGGCTGAAGCGTACCTGCTGGTCTCTAGTACTCTGCTTTCACCTGCTAGCATACCACACAGGCTTCAACATACTTGGCTACTTCTCACTTCATATTGGGCCACCAGTAACATTGCTTCAAATCTCTATACATCTAGTACTCCTGGGATGCACTGAGAACGAAGATGGGTGGGCTTCTGACAATATCTCCTTTCGTAGCTCCTCGACTTTCGGGACGTACCACCTATCCCGAACTTTAGAATCTCATCCTCCGAATAGCTAAGTTCGAAACTGACATTGGCCTCCATACTCAACTTCAGCTCATTGCACTTCGAGTCATCCTTCTGAGCTTTCTTAATCTTATCTAAGATAGTCGGCCTCAAAGACATCGCCAAGAGCATGGCTGCTAAGTCTGAAACCACCTCCAGCCTAAACTTCTGAACCTCAGCATTCAATTCAGGCGGTACTGTAGAAATCATAGCAGATGCTGACGCTGATACTTGACTCAAGGCATCTGCTACCACATTTGCCTTCCCTAGATGGTACTTAATCTCCAGATCGTAATCCTTAACAAATTCCAAACACCTCAACTGCCTCAGGTTTAGCTCATTCGGCGTGAATATATACTTCAAACTCTTGTGGTCTAAAAATATCTCGCACTGCTGTCTATACAAGTAATGTCTCCAGATCTTCAATGCGAAGATCACCGCTGCTAACTCCAAGTCATGTGTGGGATAATTATTCTCGTAGGTCTTTAATTGCCTGGAAGCATAGGTAATCATCTTCCCACCCTGGATCAACACGCATCCCAAGCCTATCCTTGATGCATCGCAGTAAATGCTGAACTTCTCATCCTCCACTGGTAGTGTCAGCAATGGAGCTGTTGTCAACCTCTGTTTCATTATTTGGAAGCTTTCTTCACATTTTTCAAACCACCAATATTTTACATTCTTCCTCATCAATTGGGTCAGAGGCATTGCAATCTTAGAAAACCCCTCAATAAACCTCCGGTAATAGCCTGCTAACCCCAGGAAGCTTCGGATCTCGCTGGCACTTCTCGGTTGCAGCCATCTTTAACAGCCTGAACTCTCACTGGGTCAACTGAAATGCCCTCACTGGAAATGACGTGCCCAAGAAAATTGACCATGTCCAGCCAGAACTCGCACTTAGAGAACTTAGAATATAACTGGTGTTGTCTCAGAGCCGTCAGCACAATCCTCAAGTGCTCTCGGTGCTCCTCCTCGCTTTGTGAGTAAACAAGGATATCATCAATAAAGACGATCACAAACCTGTCCAAATGCTCCCTGGATACCCGATTCATCAGGTCCATGAAGGCTGCTGGGGCATTAGTTAGCCCAAAAGACATCACCAAAAACTCGAAATGCCCGTATCTCGTCCTGAAGGCTGTCTTTGGGATGTCTTCTTTCTTAACTTTCAGCTGGTAGTAGCTCGACCTCAGATCAATCTTGGAAAACATTCGTGCACTTTGAAGCTGGTCAAACAAGTCATCTATCCTTGACAACGGATACTTGTTTTTCACTGTTAGCTTATTCAGCTCCTTGTAATCGATACACATCCGTAATGACCTGTCTTTCTTCTTAACAAAGAGCACTGGCGTACCCTAGGGAGAGAAACTGGGACGTATAAAGCCCTTATCTGTCAGTTCCTCTAACTGTGTCTTCAATTCCTTCAACTCAGTAGTTGCCAGCCTGTGCGGGTTCTTACATACTGGTTCGGCTTCAGGATACACATCAATCATAAATTCGATCTCTCTGTCTGGAGGCTAACCTGGAAAATCCTCGAGAAATACCCCCAGGAAATCCTGAAGCTGGGTCTCTCCCTGCAACTGCATATCTATAACTCTCGCTAAGAAGCCCATACACCCATTTTTCATCAACTGTTGGGCTTTCATAGAAGACACAGCAGAGATCCCACTCAAATCCTTCCCTACCTTAAAAGAATAGCCCTTACCACTTAGGGGTCGGAAGTTGATCTTCCTGGTCCTACAATCAATCGTGGGATGGTGTCGGAATAGCCAATCCATCCCTAACATGACATCATACCCCATCATATTGAGTATGATGAGATCGGCATATAGCTGCTTATCCCCCACTGACACTACGTCGCCCTGAACCACCTAATCTGAATATAGGTGCTCTCCCAATGGCAGCATCACATCATAAAACTATCCAGCAGGGCTAGGCACCAAATTCCTATCGACCACAGAAGCCGTTGACACAAACTAATTCGTAGCACCCGTATCGATAAGCGTAAAAGCAACAACACTCGCAATGTGTTACTCTAGCTGGACCCTCGTTTAGAGCTGGACAATTTATGGCAACATGGCCTACTTCATTACAGTTAAAACATCTGCTCTGGTTAGCCTTTGGGCAATCCCTGAGGAAGTGCCCCGTTTCATTGCACCTGTAACACCTGTCTGAATTCAATCTGCATTCGTCGAGGTGATACTTCTTGCACTTCGGGCACTGAGGAAATTGCCCTAATCTCTGTGGCCGCTTGCTGCTCCCTTGGTTACTCTGATCATCACTAGGCCTCTTCGAGCCCCTCTACTATTGTTGTCCACCTCTGTTCTGTTGGGGCAACATCTCTCTAAAGAATCTCTTAGGTTGCTCTCTGTGGTGCTCCTTAGGGACAAGAAATTTAAGTTCTGCCTCCTCAATCTCTAAGGCCTTGGCAACAAGCTTCTCATAAGGAACATCTTGTGTCCCAGCTATTTTCACACCCTTATAAATCTCTGGCTTCAGTCCATGGACAAACTGATACACTTTGATCTCATTAAGGCTCACCAGGTGGTTGCCGAACCGGGATAAAACCTCAAACTTCCTGATATATTAAGCTACAGACCCCGTTTGCTTCAACTGAACAAACTCCACCATTTTGCTGGTCCTCGCTATGTGACTGAAATACTTATTGAAGAATACAATTTTGAATTCCTCCCAGATCATGGCCTTCACGTCTGTAGTGGCTTTTACCAAGTCCCACCACTGGCATCTTTTGCTAGGTGGAATACGGCACTTGTGACCTTTTCCTGTGTGTCTACCTTGGCATAGTCTAGCATATCCTCCATATTTCAGACTCACTCCTCTACGCTAATAGGGTCCGATGATAGCCCATCAAATGTCAGAGGTCTGAGCCGGTGGAACCTATCCCCGCTTTGGTCGCTAGAGGCACTGTAGTTAGAATTTCCTTGACTATTCATAACTCCTGCCAATAGCTGGGATTGTAGCTCAACCAGAGCTGTCAGTCTATCAATAGTGTTGTCTTTGCTGTTCATTCATGTCATCGTTCCCTCGGCAAAATGCTAGTCCTGGACAAGTTAACATCACAATAAGTCTAAAAGAAATAGACAAGTTCTAAAGAAATACTTACAGTTGGAGAAGTACTTCCATGCAGCGGCGGGCGATGTTAGGTAATCTACTGAACGACTTCGGCCCCGTGGCTCTGATACCATAACTTGTCACGACCCCGAGAGCCACCACGCAGGTTCCCAGGTAGCCGACAAGAACTGTTCCTAACCCTTTTCCCATTACATTTAATAGCTAGTTTTTTTTTTAAAACATTTTGAAAATTCGCAGCGGAAAACGTTTTCTTTCATGAATCAATTAAAACCGAAGTGATAATGTGCGGGTTAAACTATCAACAATAAACTCCATTATCCAATTCTCAAAACATCACTTGAAAATTCGGCAATATAACGCCTTAAAATATAGATTCCAAAAAAAAAACTAATCCACCATCAAATAGTCCAAACACAATCTATCCATCCTCCAACAAAACTAAATCCAAAATAAAATTCCCAAGAGGAATCCTAACACAAGTTGTCGGGCCGGTGCTGTGGTCGTACGCCGCCAATTACTCTACTCATCCTGACTAGGCTCTCGGAGCTCACCTATCATCTCCTCGACACCTACACCACATAATACAAAATGTAAGTCTAATGCTCAATAAGTAGTATGTAATGAAAATGAAAACTGTACATGTCATCCTATCATATGCAGTCTCTACTCGTTTATGTTTTCATGACATCATATCGTACGATCCTCATACTAAGTTGGGAAGCAGATCAGGTTTCCCAAATCGATTCTCCTTCTGCGTCGAAGGGCGAATCACTTCCTTTGAGGCTACGTATGGATCCTACATCAGAGTTGAGAGGCAAATCAATTCTCCCAAGTCATAAGGCTACATAAGGATCTTGCATCAAAGTTTGGAGGTGGATGAATTCTCCCAAGTCGATTCTCTGTCTGCGTCGAAGGGCAAATCACTTTCTTCGAGGCCGCATAATCGTTGACCTCACCGTTCCCATATCACACTGCTCACTCATACTTAAAACATGCTCAAATTCATTTTCGTGTTATTTTCAAAACATGATGCATGACAAATCAAAAACACACATAAATTATCACATAACAATTCCATATCAACACCCATTTCACAGTTCATTCTACGTGCTAAGGCTACGATTATCGACACAAATTATCAAAAACCAACCCGAACCATTCACCAAACTCAATTCAACTTATACGTCACCTAAACTTTGAAAATTCATAACTTTCTCCACGGTTATTGGAACGACTTGATTTCAATGGAAAAATGCTCCTTAGAGAGCCTATTTTAACATACTAGAAGGGTTTCCCTTCAAAAACTTAATCCAAAACCTCAACATGTTCAATCCATCCAAAATTTTCAATCTATTCATCCAACAATATCACAAACATTATTGAAATAATATTCTAAATATCGTAAACCTAACATTAATCCAAGGAACACAAAAACCCATACCGTAAAACTCTAAAACCGACAAATGGAGGAGGGAAATTGTTGCTTTCTACATAATCACCAATCAAACTTTTCTGTAACACCAGGCATTTTAGCCATGTAATTACCCCATTGGATTATTGTACGGGATTAAGTTGATATTAATATAATGAATGTTTAGCAGAATTTGTTGGCGTGTTTAGCGAAAAACCAAAACAAAACTATTAGTTTGGAAACAATGGAGGGGCAATTTAGGAAGGCAATTAAGGTGGTTGGGAGGGAGCCAATGCATGCTTGACATTTGTCCAAGCTTGTTGAAGAAGCCAAAACCTCATTCTTCTTCCCTTCAACGTAAAACTTCTTCTTCCAGACAACAGGTGGTGATTTCCAAGCCCCCTCTTCCGATTTTTCCACCCGTTTTCTTCGTTTAAGGTAATCCTCTACGCTAGTTAACGAGTTTAGGTTAGTTATTCGTTAGTTTTGTTAAGTTTAAGGGTTAATGGTCTGATATACACACTATAGGTTCGCAAAATTGCCAAGGACGTACGTGTGAAGCTGCAACTCTACGGCATCAGGTAAGTTCATGAATATAAATTGGTCCTGAAGGCCCTACATCACAAAGATACTATGTTTTTACGTAGTTGGGGGTTGTTGTTGGGGTAGTTAGGCCGTAGGTTATGTCTAGGTTAAACGTGTTCTGTTTTATGTCTAGCTTTTATAACTTGTCGCCTGTTTAAGTTACATTTAAGCACTGTATATGTTCATGCATACACGTATTTCTTGAAAGGCATACTAATGTTTTATGCACGCGATTTGAAGTTAAGAAAGATAAAATGTGAATGTAATGTACGGTTAAGTGTGGGATGGGGACTGGCATCCTGTTATCCTGTTATCCTGTTATGTACCTGTTGCGCCAGTTCCTCTATAAGCCTCACTTATATCCCTGTCCACTTGAATGTAATGTAAAGTAATGTTCATGTATTTCAAAAGTTCATGCATAGCATATGCATCACTACATTGTATGTCCTTACTGAGCTCTAGGCTCATAGTTAAACTCCCTGTTGTAGGTATGGATCCTCTGGATGAGAACTTTGTGCCTCAGGCTGACGAGTAAGTGCAGTTGGCGGGACGAGCTCGTTGGGTTTGTTGCGGCAGCCACACGCATTTTGACCCGTGGGGTGTAGTTTTAAAGTGTATGTCGAGTTTGTACAGTTTTGGGATTCATGTGATGTATAGGAATTGTGTTGATGTTTTAAAATCTCTGTTTTGACAGTTATAATTTTCTTGAAATATACTGAAATTGTTTAGAATCTTTTCTTTTTAGGTTGTGTATGGATTGTCTAGAGTTTTAGAGCTATCCATGCAGTTAGATTTCTTGAACTTCTGTCATATTTTCTAACACGTTTAAAAAAATTTACGTTTGAATCGGGTTTTTGGGGTTCAGAAGCATTTTGTGTCTAAAGAGGTTGGGAAGAAGTTTAATAGTGAGTTGTGAGGTTATTAGGACATGTAGATGTGAAACAGAGAGGTAACCGATCGATCGGCTGGGGTAGCAGATCAATCGGTGGAGTGTTGAATTCTGTTATTTAAACAATCGTCCATTCTATTCTGTAAACAGTCGTCCATTTCGTTCTTTA
This sequence comes from Begonia masoniana, assembly GCA_022432975.1. Classification (NCBI taxonomy): domain Eukaryota; kingdom Viridiplantae; phylum Streptophyta; class Magnoliopsida; order Cucurbitales; family Begoniaceae; genus Begonia; species Begonia masoniana. The sequence continues at coordinate 23,889,508 of CM039507.1, forward strand.
AACAGTTGTCCATTTTTTTCTGTAAACAATTGTCCATTCTATTCTGTAAACAGTCATCCATTCTGTTCTTTAAACAGTTGTCCATTCTGTTCTGTAAACAGTCGTCCATTCTGTTCTTTAAACAGTCGTCCATTATGTTCTTTAAACAATCGTTCATTCTGTTCTGTAAACAGTCGTCCATTCTGTTATTTAAACAGTCGTCCATTCTGTTCTGTAAACAGTCGTCCGTTCTGTTCTGTAAACAGTCGTCCATTCTGTTCTTTAAACAGTCGTCCATTCTGTTCTTTAAACAGTCGTCCATTTCTGTTGACTATTTCAGTTGTCCACTCAAGTTTTAAGTCTTCTAATTTTCATGTCTTCTGACTTCTGTCATCCATTTTTGTCGTCCATTTTATGCCTTTGATTTTATGTCTTGTCATTTTAAATGTTTAAGTGTGACGACCCCAACCCGGTCAGGGCCGCCACGGCATAACCATGACGTAATCTTAACTTTAGACCATCGGATTTTCACGTAAAATTTTTCTTTTTACTCAACGCTCTAATACAAAACGGACATAGACAAATGACTCTTCTCGATCGACCCTAATTAGACTAGCTTTAACTTAAACACGACGGCATGAAAGTCGTCAACTTTTAAATCATTAAAACGAAGTAAAAACTCTTTTTCGAAAAAATGTCGACTCGGTTTTTGGGCCCTTAAAATCCTTTAAAATACTCGAGGATCGCCCGAAAAATATATTTAAAAAGTTTCGCAAAAGGTCAGGTCGAAACAGGTTTTGAAAAGTCAAAAATAAAAAAAAATGCACGTGGGTGCCCTGTGGTGCGCGCGCGCGCACGCTTACCACTGCTGCGCACCCGACGCGCGCAGCGCACTCGCCCAGCACGCGCGCCAAACGCGATCGATCGCACCCCAAGTTCGATCGATCGGGCCGGCTCGGGTTTCCTGACAAAAATTTACCCAAACCACGATCGATCGCGCCTCGGGCACGATCGATCGGGCCGGCTCGGGTTTCCAGACTAAAATTTACACCAAACCACGATCGATCGCGTGGGCCACATTCTGGGCGCGCCCAGCGCGCACGCCGCTCGCGCCCACTGCGCACGCACGCGCGCCACGCCCGGCCAGCGCGCACCAGCGCCTGGCCTGCGCGCGCCCCTCCCCTTTTTCCTTACCCTTAACAAATTTTTTCTTTCCCAAACTCTTACCTTTCACCTTAAACTTTCCAAAAATCATTTTCCCAACCTTCTTAAACACAAAATCTTCAAAACTCCGAAAATCCCGACTCATACACATACCCGAACACATATTTAAAATTCGTAAAAACAAACTGCCTGGGTCGCTCTAAAACCCGAGCGTATCCTTACAGTTTAAAAGACCTAAAATCATTAAACAACAATTCCACTTAATCCACAAAATAAACATCTCCATAAACGTCCGAGTCCCTAACACTTTCCCAAAAACAAAATCATTCGAAATAACACCACTCCAAGCCTACCTCCAATATAAAATCCTCAAAACGTCAAACTTCACTATACATCCTAAAATCTATCGCATCATTCAATATCATTCTAATACACACCTATTTACCACAAAATGACTTGGAGCACACCCACGGATTCTCTTGCCTAGCCCAAAACACATCTCGTCTCCATGAGTTCTACCCATCAACCAACTACACGTGATCATCAGGAGGGGGTTCCTCACCTTCATTCTCGTCACCTACATCATACGATAAACACATTAAGCCTAATGCTTAGTAAAGGGGTGCACTAAAACAGGAGTATACATAATGCATGATTTTCAAAACATGTTCGTTTTTCATTTATTCACTTTACGTAACATATACATATATATCTTTAGGCATGAGTAGGCATAGGCACCACCCCGTTTACCCTGTAGACCAAACACTTGCCCTGAGTTGCCATTACATATTATCGTGCCCTGAGTTGCCGTTAACGTGCCCTGTGCCCTACTCATCCTCCAACTTTACTTAACTTTATTTACTTTACTTCATTTACTTGAAAACATGCATGCAAGAACATTTCATTAAATCTTAAAGGAGAGACATGATGCATAAAGAAAGTGCTCTAAACAATCATCCAAACATTCATAACGTATATAAACGAGCCTAACTGACTACTCATAGGAAACGTTCTAGTCTACCCGACTATTTAGAACCCCTAAAATCGTGAAAACATCATTAAGACATTTAATTCCTAACATCAATATAATGTAGGGCTTTAGGAGCCGAAAACCTAACACCACTTACCTGGAGTCCTAGCTATGCCGAGCACCGTCCCTTGAGAGCTTGGGTTACCTAAGGCATTTTCATAACACGTCATTAGTATTGACTCTATATTATAAAAATCAAAACTCAATGAAGCCCCGAGCTTAGACAAATTTTTTCAAAACTATTATTCACTTCATTTGGGCATTTCGTCGAGCACAATGCGCTCACCAATTACTTGACCTTCCAACAACCTTACAATAACTAAAATTAACCCAAACCATCAACCTAACACTATCAATTCATCCAATCTACCAAAATAACAACCAATGTACCATTAGTGGGCATAAAATTTTTATCCTATCGATTTCTCACAAATCCAGAAATTTTCTCCCAAAACCCTAAACCAAAATCAACCCTAAACAACACTTAAACACACACAATGCATAGGGCTTACCTAGAGTATCGATTTAAGGAAGAAAACTCGAAAGAAAATCGCCGGAAAGGAGGAGCACAATCAACGTTGAGAGATCACAGTGGAGGGGGGAAGAAATCGTGAGGAGCTTCACGTTGGAAAGGAGGGAAATGAGAAGAAATGGAGGGGATTTAAGTTATATAAAAATTTTGACTTCAATATTACCTAAATGCCCTTTTGTAAATTTCTTTGTTTAACTCATCAATTAACCTATCGATTCGGTTTTCTCCAAATCTTCTTATTTCTCTGAATATTCCAACTTATTCCTAGGGTTCCAACGAAACTTTCCGTTTGCAAAACGGGCGTAATTTACTAATTGTACAAATTAAAGTTCTTTAGGGCTTAAAATAAACAACCCGGCAACTAAAAACTTGAAACCTAAAACCAAATTTATGGGCGTTACATTAAGAGTTTTAAAAAGTCAAAAAATTTTATGTCCAAAAATGTGTAAGTCAAACTCAAAGTCCAGTCGAGTCCCGTGACGGGCCCGGCGTGGGTCTCGGGGTCGTCACAGTTTCCATTCCATTAAACATCTCATTTAGCCATAAAAGGAGGAAGAAAACTTAACAATTTCGGACAACCATATAGGGTTTGTCAAACCCTCAAAATAATCCATCAAACTACCCCTTTAATGCCATAAACTAAAATCCTATCTAAGAGAAACCAACTCGTACCTTTAAGCTTCAAAATTGTCCAAGGGAGAGAGTTGTTTTCTGCTGCCGTTCTTCGTAGGGAGAGAAGAGAGAAAAGATGGGGGGAAGAAATGAGAGGGGAATGGTTGCTGGAGAGGGGAGACCACGATGGGGAAGGAAGAAGAAGAAAGGGGAAGTGGGGTGTTTGGATGTGGGGATAAGGGTGGCTTCTTGAAGAAGTCATCAAAATTTTAAATCAAAATTCTATTTTTTTTTTTAAATTTTCCATTCCATTAATTCTCTTCCTCTCCCTTCTAATTGGTAATTCATCTAAAATCTCTAATAGTTTTGTGCACAAAGTAAAGCTCTTGGTAAAATTCGGGATATTACACCCTTAATCAAAAATTACTTGTAACATTGCAAATAACACCAACACCATAACACTACAAAGTACTCTCCCTTTTTGCCATAAAAAGACAAAATGATAGAAAAATAAAGTATCCACATGAAGTCACCATTCAGAAATATCAAGGCATATAACCACATTAGTAAAATATCCATCACAAAAAAATATAGACTATCCAGATGCAATAGAATTTTTTAGGAGTTCAAAAGAAATCCATCATTAAGTAGAAATATTAATAGATAAAAGATCAACCCGATTAGAGTAGTTGATAACTGCTTACTATCATTTTCTTTGGACAAATTTTCCGAAGTGTCTTTTACTGTCACCTTTGGAAAATCTTCAGTGACATTGGGTGCAACATCTGCTTCTTTAACTTCTTCCTGCACATTGGAACCTTCATCTGCTACTTTCATAGACGGTCTTTTCCTATAAAGATCATTGAGTAGTCCAGAGACCACTGTCTTATTTTTCTCAATAATAGTCTGCTGATGATTCAAGAAATGCAGCATATCTTCAAGAACTTTGATTGAACGAGATAACATTACAGAGTGAGAAGTCTTATCATTGTTAGAAGCATTTTCATGAACATTGTCCAAATCATTCACATAATGTCCTGCTAAAAGTTTATAGTTTATCCTTATCTCCTCTTTTTCAATAAACACTTCTTCCTTTTCTCTAATTATCGATTGTTGAGGAGATAAAATGTTGTAGATTCAGCTAGGAAATGGAAGAGCTGACTGTCCATTTTTGCCTTCAGCATGCTTAACAATTTGATCAAGGAAGAATTTTCCTATATCAAAAGCAATCGTGTTCCCGATTTTGAACAATAAAACAACCATTGTTTTATTCACATCTATCCCATGTGAGGTGGTAAACCAGTTTCTCATAACTATTTTGTGCAATATGGCATATTTTACTGTAAGTTGCGAAGTAGAGAAGTCTTTCCCACAGAGCCATTCCCGTCTGACTCCTCCTGTGACATCAGCAATTGTTCTACTGAAATCGGGAGTAAATTCTTTAGTATCAACCCAATGGCTACACAGATGTGTATTTATCACAATATGAGAGAATTTAAACATGTCACCTCATAAAGACTTTGCCAAAATTTGGATGTCCTGGGTTCTTCGCATCCAAAATTAGATTGCAATAAAATTATGGAACCACTCTCCAAACAAATGGTTGTAACCCTCTAAAAGTTCTTCTCAGTCCTTGACTAACGAGATGATACACAATCTTTTCACATTTAGAAAAATCCATTTTATGAATATTCCTCTCTGGCCATATATTCTTTTTTGAAAAATTTTCCCAATAATTGGCATGAAAAGTAGATTTAAAATTATTTTTAATAGAGTGAGCAGAATGCTTACTTGTCTTGACACTTGATTTCTCCTTTGATACTGATAGAGAACGGGCAGAGCTTCTAATTGGAAGACTTGTTTTTGACTTTTTGTGCTTGGGTTTAGAGATCTTTGTAGAAACAGGATTCGATACTTCTTTCTTGGATTTAGAACGAGGATTCTTAGATGGCTTTTATGTTGGAGCCTTTTGAGTTTCAACATCAGAAGAACTCGATTTGGATTATTCTTTATCTACCCAAGTATCATCAGAAAAATTATCTTTTAAGCTTCGGCCCCCCTTTTCCTTTGAAGTTAGAGTGATTTTTGATCGATCCAATGTCCTAGGAGGAACAACACTTGTTGTGAACTGATCATTGTTTGTTTTTCTAAAGCGTCTCTTTATACCAGAGGACTCAACTTGATGAATAGGAAGAGCATCTACTACACTTTTTGATGCGTCATTCTTGACGACAAAAGGTTGGGTTCTTACTGACGATGACGTGTACATAACAATAGCCATCTCTAATCCTGGAGAGGTTTAAACTAGATTTTCTTCTGAGACAGATTCTGGGGCATTACCCACAGAAAAATCTTCGAGAACTTTTTCGATGATAACCATGGAGAATCAGAAATCCCTACCTTTTTTAGAAGGAGCGACTTCAAAATCGATTGTGCTTCAGGTTGACAGAGAGAGAGATATTTAGAGAGCGAGGGAAAATATTAAAAAAAATATTCCCATTTGATTTTGATAAAACATAAAATTTTAAATCCCAACAAATCTCAAAAATATATCTCCAATTTCCATGTAATTTTTTCAGAAAATAAATCTGAAATCCTTTAGAATTTTCAGAATAATTTCAATAATATTATGGTAATAAACCATAAATTATATATATATTTCTTCAACTTCTCATAAACATTATAAAATAAATCCAAAGTTCAATAAGCTTGGAAATAAACCCGATTGAATGCCACGATCAAATCCCATAAAAACCTCCATAAATATATTTGAGATTAACTCCATATTTCCATAAAGACTGCCGAAAGCTTCATATAACTCCTTGTGTCACGTAGGAAGTTACAGACCAAAAAACTCAAAAGAAATATTAGCAATAGAAGAAATAGCCGAAAACAAGTGGTGATTATTATTATTTTTTAAAGAAAACAAAAAAAAAAACTTACAACACAGAAGAACCTCTTCACATGACACAGAGGCCTAAGGTAGACCTCAATTCTTCAAATCGCACACCATCCAAAACTTTGGTAAAAATATCGGCGATTTGTTTTTCAGTCACCTTATGCCCCAAAGTAATAATTTTGTCTTCTACAAGAGATCTAATGAAATGATATCGGATATCAATATGTTTGGTCCGAGAATGCTGAACTGAATCCTTGGAAATATTAATAGCACTTATATTGTCGCAATAGAGTGTCATAACATCCTGTGTGACACCATAGTCTTTTACCATTTGTTTCATGTGCACATCTACTGTCAGCTGCAATATATTCTACCTCGGCAGTAGATAGAAAAATAGAATTTTGCTTCTTGCTGAACCATGACACCAAGTTACATCCCAAGTAAAAACATCCCCTGGAAGTACTTTTTTGATCATTCGAACTACCAGCTTAGTCCGCATCACAATAGCCACTAGATTTGCATTTGTATCAAATGAATACCAGATACCATAGTCAGTTGTTCAGCTAATATATTTCAAAATCCGTTTTACCAAAACTAGGTGTGACTCTTTAGGATTTGCTTGATATCGAGCATATAAACCAACACTATAACAAATATCTGGCTGACTGGCAGTTAGATACAATAGGCTCCCAATCATATTCCTATATAAACGAGCATCTAAAAAATTCCTTTCTCATCTTTGGAGAGCTTTTCATGTGTCCCAATTGGTGTTCTACGAGGATGTGCATTCTCCAACTTAAATCTTTTTAACAAATTCTTGGCATACTTGCTTTGAGTAATGAAGATTCCTTCTTTTCCTTGCTGAATCTGAAGTCCAAGAAAATAATTGAGTTCTCCTACCATGCTCATCTCGAATTCTCCAGTCATTTGTGCGACAAATTCATCCACCATCACCTGTGACACTGAGTCAAACACTATGTCATCAACATAAATTTGAGTGAGCAAAAACTGACCTTTGACACGACGAATGAAAATGATTTTATCTACTCCCCCTCACTCATATCCCTTTGACAATAAGTATTGCGTGAGTCGTTCATACCACGCCCGAGGAGCTTGTTTGAGCCCGTACAACGCCTTCTTCAATTTATAGACATATTCGAGATGATAAGGTCTTCAAAATAAACTTCCTCATTAAGAAGACCATTTAAGAAAGCACTCTTCACATCCATTTGATAAAGCTTGAATCGCAACACACAAGCAAGGGCTAGCAAAAGACGGATTGATTCAAGACAAGCAACCGGTGCAAATGGCTCATCAAAATCAACTCCTTCAATCTGTGAGTACCCCTGAGCAACTAACCCAGCCTTGTTACGGGTAATGTTTCTATGCTCATCACTCTTGTTCTTGTATATCCACTCGGTGCCAATGACATTCACGTCAGGAGGACATGACACTAAGTCTCAACTTCGATTTTGGGTGAATTGACCAAGTTCTTCTTGCATAGCCTCAATCCAATATTCATCTAGAAGGGCTTCTTTAACATTTGTAGGCTCAATAGTTTAAGTAAAACATGTCATATGAATCATATTCCGATAGTTTACTCTCGTTTTGTCTCTGGTTTGAATACCATCATTTAGACGTCCAATGACTTCATTTGCAGGATGATTTTTCAGGACACGAGTGGATGGTTGCCTGTTGTCCAAGATGATTTCCTCTGTTTCATTAGTTATAGTAGTCTGATCTGAAACATTGTCAGTGACATCTCTTGAGATACATGGAACATCACCTGTGACACCAGTGGGCACACTAGAACTATCATTGTTTGAACTCTAGTTTATGTCTTCTTTGAGAGTATCGGTTGTTTCCAAAGAGTCATCTACTTGAACATTTGCTGATTCTATGACAGTTCGAATCCTTTTGTTGTAGACCCGATAGACACGGCTGTTGGTAGCATAACTAAGAAAGATAGTCTCATCACTCTTTGGATCAAATTTCCCCATATGTTCCCTATCATTCAACACAAAGCATCTACTGCCAAAAGGATGAAAGTAATTTAGATTTAGAGTTTTACCTTTCCATATCTCATAAGGTGTCATTGAAGTTCCTCCGCATGATACACCTAATTTATGATGTAACAAGTTGTGTTCATAACTTCAGCCCAGAGTTTTTGTGGAATATTCTTTTCATCCCAAGTTGAGTATAGAAATCGGAGAATTCTAAATTTTCAAACTCTCTCCCATGGTCACTACGGATGCGTATAATCTTCATGATGACACAATTTTTTCATGTTGGAGCCGAATACATAATGTTTTGAATGCTTTAAAGGTGTCAGACTTTTCTCTAAGAAATTTCACTCATGTACATCGTGAAAAATCATCAACTGTTACGTAAACATAGTGTTTTCCTCCAATACTTTCTGGCGGCATTGGACTCATTTGATCCATGTGGAGCAATTCAAGCACTTGTGTTGTTGCCAGTGGTTGTGACTTTGGGTGTCACACCTTGGTTTGTTTTCCGATTTGACACGGTCCACACACTCTGCCTTAATCAAAGTTTATTACAGGAATTCCTTGAACGGCTCCCTTGGAAATAATCTTCTTCAGCATCCGAATATTAACATGTCCCGACTTACAATGCCATAGAGTAACAACATCTTCGGTGCTTGAACGAAAACAAGTTGGTAAAGAGGAAATAAGATAATAATTATCAGAAGATCTTACCCTTTTTATAATGCAATTTTTTTCTTGATCGGAAATCATACACTTCTCACAAGTAAAATACACATTTAAATCCTGGTCACACAACTGGCTAATGCTAATCAAATTTGCCTTTAGACCATCCACTAGAAGAACATTCTCCAACATTGGCAATCCGAGAACATTTAGTGTGTCTTTTCCGATGACACTGCTTTGACACCATTGTCAAATGTCACTTTTCTCATACTTTCGATTATGATATTCTTCAAAAACCTTTCTTCACCTGTCATGTGCCTAGAACATCCACTATCGAAGTATCAAGTATCAATTGAAGTGGCTTTGAGAGAAAAATGTGTAACATTGCATTTTAAGTTGGATTTGTTTTCCCATTTTTATTGAGAAGATCTGCGAGTTGAGAAGTTTCTAGTAGTACCTTGTCTCAAATCAGCAAGATAGGTGAAACATCTAGACGAATATGACCAGGACGGTTGCAATAGTGACAAACAGAGTTAAATTTATTACCTTTTCTAATGAAAGCAGAATGATGATTTTGTTTCTTTACGATTTTTGTAGTAATCATTGTAGTCTGCTTTCTTTTGTAATCAATATCCTTTACTGATACTGTTTGTGGCTGTAACGCCCCGAGTTATCTGAACCCGGTTCGCTACACAAAATACTGAACCGAACTATGTCTTTTTGAGAAAATTTTAAAATTTCATTCAATGATCAAGATTTGACTCTTAAAACGTTGAAACTTGCAGCGAAAAAATCATCGTATAAAAACAATATTTATTAAATAGTTAAAATATTCAAGACAGTTGGTTGAAAGAGAAAAGAAAACAGAACACATCAACCGATCACTAAACGACAAAAGTCTTTTACTTACAAACAGAACAGAACACCTCGACCGGTCACTAAACGACAAAACACCTCTACCGCACAAACCATGTGATATCCATGCGATTGAAATAATTCGGCAGACGACGTCCACCGCTCACAAACGACAAACATTCTCAGCTCATATCTGCCGATAGAATAAACTACGTCTTCTGATCGCTAGACAACAAAAATCCTCACTTCACATTTACCGATCGCAAAACGAAAAATTTCTTCCTACATCATTCGATTACCAAACCGACAAAGCTACTAAAGACTTATACCGATGACATCTACTGAAGACATCTTCCGATGGCTTCTTATGAAGACATCTTCCGATTACAAAACGACAAATTCTAATACTCACATCCACCGATAGACTATATCCACCAATAGACCAAACTCTCGACTTCTACCAATAGACATTATCTACCGATAGATCAAAATACTCAACATCTGCCGATAGACATCATCTACCGATAGATCAAAAATACTCAACATCTGCCAATAGACATCGTCTACCGATAGATCAAAACACTCAACGAAAATAACATAGCAACAATTTCACTATAAACAAAGAAAACTTCGACTACCAAAAAGGACTTGAGCATTTTGCTAAAATTGTTCAAAACTACTTAAATCCGTGTACTACTCCAAAATTTAGTAAAAACCACTATTCGAACTAACAGAGTATCATTATTAGAAAAAATCTCAAATTGTATTCAAAACATCAAAACCACTACTGCCACTAAAACTCTCAACATATTTAAATTGAATCATGGTTCACTAAACCTTCTCATCTACTAACACCAGTTAAACCGCCCCATCAGTTGCCAAATCGGTGCATGAATGTACCCCTCCAACCTGCCTAGTTCTCAGCAAACTCAGAGGACACACCTGCTGTCACTTCTTCACCTACATCACAAAACTCATCTATTAACCTAATGCTAAGTAAGTAAAGCAAATATGAAATGAAATGCTGAAACATAAATTCCTAAACATGCAGTTTCTACTTTCTCATCTCAGTTGTATATGCATTCATTTCTGATCTGATCCCCCTGTGAAATTGGAAGTTGGATCACTTCTCCCAAAGTCATACATCCTCTCTCGAGATTAAGGGGCAGATTAGTTCCCTTAACAAACTGTTCAGATCCCCCTGTGAAATTGGGATTTGAATCACTTCTCCCAAAGTCATACATCCTCTCTCGATTAAGGGGCAGATTAGTTCCCTTAATAACTATTACAGTCTGTTCATTCCTTACCATGTCATTTCATGTAAATTCATTTTCACATACCTTCAAAACATGATGCATGACATACAAACACATTCAAGCATACACAATCCTACTGTTTTGTGATGTAGGCCCGAAGGCACAAGCATACTTTACTTACCTGGTCTCCTGGAAATCGCTCGACTGTAAGCTACTTTAGAAGCTCGCTCACCTAAAGTCATAACAGTACATTAATCAAACCTTCACTAAACTTTACCAAGAATCAATCAGAAGTTTGAGAAAACCAGTTTGAAACCCTGCTACCCGGGCATTCCCATTTATCACCAAAACTCGAACCTACTCTCAATCACATCATCCTCGAAATTTCTCACATTGTACTCCCTCAGTTACCTAACTGCTAAAATACTAGAAAACGAGGAAAAACTTACCTAGGTTAAAAGAGAATCGAGCAAGAGAATCGCCAAAAGGGTTTTGCTGGAGAGGAATGATAAACAGAATAGTGGCGGCTACTGTGCTTTAAACCCAAACCTCTCTCCTTAAATACTTTATCCACTTTTAAATTTCCAATTACCCCTTATGCCCTTGCCTAGTCATCCATTAACCCTACTTTAATTATTGTCATTTAAAGTGTGCCATTAATTTAAAAAGAATTGAGAACTGGTTCGATAGAACCGAGTGTTACAATCTATCCTCCTTAAAAGAATTTTGTCCTCAAAATTCAGTACTTGAATAATTCTGGATGTTGGTCCATCATGTCTTGCTGGCGCTCCCAAATTGTCTCCTCTATGTTCTGGTTATGCCATAAGACTTTCACCAGTGGAACTTCTTTGTTGCGCAACATTTTCACAGCATAGTCTAGAATCCTTACTGGTTTCTCCTCATATGCAAGGGTAGGAGGAACTTCAATACTCTGCTGTTCCACAATCTGTGAAGGATCTCGTACACACTTCTTCAACATGGAAACATGGAACACATTATGGATTCCTTCCATAGAGGTTGGTAGTTGTAATTCGTAAGCTGCCTTCCCAATCCTTTTCAAGATTGAAAAGGGTCCAATAAATCTGGGGTTCAACTTGCCTCTCTTACTAAATCTCACAACTTCTTTGAATGGTGATACCTTAAGAAAAACTTCATCACCTACTTCAAACTCTAATTCTCTGCGTCTTCTATCAGCATAGCTTTTCTGTCAGCTTTGAGCTGTTAAGATCCTCTGGCGGATGAGGGCAACCTTCTCAACAGTTTGTTGCACAATGTCAGGACCAAGCAACTGTGCTTCACCAACTTCATCCTGGTACAAAGGAGATCTGCACTTTCGTCTATACAATGTTTCATACGGTGTCATTCCTATTGTTGCCTGAAAACTGTTATTATAAGAAAACTCCACCAATGATAAATATTTGCTCCAAGATCCTTGAAAATTTAATATGCATGCCCGGGGCATATCTTCTAAGGTCTGAATAGTTCTCTCGGACTGTCCGTCAGTTTGAGGGTGAAAAGCTGTGTTCCCATAGCCTTGTGCAAACTCTTCCAAAACTTAGATGTAAATCTAGAATCTCGGTCTGAAACTATGGTACCAGGAACTCCATGTAACCTAACAATCTCTTGCACATACAAATCAGCAAGCTGATCCATCGTGATGTCATCCTCATAGGTAGAAAGTGGGCAGATTTGGTTAATCAATCAACTATTACCTAGATTGCATCATGTCCCTTTGCTGTTCTAGGCAATCCCACAACAAGTCCATCGTTACATGCTCCCATTTCCATTCGGGAACTAGTAAGGGTTGTAATATTCCTGCAGGCCTCTGATGCTCAGCTTTAATCTACTGACAACACAAACATGATCCTACATACTCTGCCACACACCTTTTCATACTTAGCCACCAATAATGTTGTTTGAGGTCCTTGTACATCTTCGTACTTCTAGGATGGACAGAAAATCTAGAAGAATGTGCTTCAGAAAGAATCTCATCTCGAAGTTCTTTAATGGCAGGAACAAACCATCTATTTCTAAACTTAAGGATCCCACTATTGGAGTAATTGAAATCTGAGTTAACAGTAGATTCTATGCTTAATCTATACCTGTTACACTCGTCATCATTCGCCTGAGCTTCCTTTATTTTCTTCAGAATAGTAGGCTTTAAGGTTATGGCTGAAAGTATAGCTGATACATTGGATACTGCTTCTAGATTAAACCTTTGGAATTCTGACTCTAAGGCTAATGGCATATCGAAAATCATAGTTGGGGTTGATGTTGTCACTCTGCTCAAAGCATCAGCCACTACGTTAGCTTTGCCGGGATGGTATTTAATCTCAAAATCATAATCCTTTACAAATTCCAACCATCGGCGTTGCCTCATATTTAATTCCTTTTGTGTGAAGATATATTTCAGACTTTTATGGTCCGAGAATATTTCACAAGTTTGTCCATACAGGTAGTGCCTCCAAATCTTAAGTGCAAATACCACTGCAGCTAATTCCAAGTCATATGTAGGGTAATTCTTCTCATGAATTTTCAACTGTCTAGAAGCATAGGCTATTACCTTTTCCTCTTGCATCAAGACACAGCCAAGTCCAATCTTGGATGCATCACAGTAAATGCTAAATTTACCATTCTCGACAAAAAGGGTTAATATTGGGGCATTGGTCAGTTTTTGTTTCAAAGTCTGGAAACTGGATTCACACTCCTCTGTCCAAGTATACTTGATATCTTTCCTTGTTAACAGAGTGAGGGGTGTTGCAATCTTCGAAAATCCTTCAATAAATTTTCTATAATATCCTGCTAATCCAAGGAAACTTTGAATATCTGCAGCACTCTTCGGTTGGGGCCACTCCTTAACTGCTTGAACCTTGGTTGGATTGACAGATATTCCATCTCCAGAGATCACGTGGCCAAGAAAGTGAACTCTGTCTAACCAGAACTCACATTTGGAAAACTTAGTATAAAGTTGGTGCTGTCTAAGTAATCCTAACACCTAACTCAAGTGCCTTGCATGCTCATCCTTAGTACTAGAATAGATTAGGATGTCATCTATAAACACTATGACAAATTTATCTAAATAGTCGTGGAAGACTCTATTCATAAGGTCCATGAAGGCTGCCGGTGCATTAGTCAATCCAAAGGACATAACCAAAAACTCATAATGTCCATACCTTGTGCGAAAGGCAGTCTTTGGGATATCTTCAGATTTGACTTTCAATTGATAGTAACCTGACCTTAGATCAATTTTAGAGAAGACTCTTGCACCATTAAGTTGGTCGAATAAATCGTCAATCCTTGGCAATGGGTAACTCAAAGTTGTGAAGCAAAAGAATGCATCTATTGACTTGATCTAATATATTTCTCTATTTCTTATTACTTGTTCTTGACAGTTAGCTTATTTATTTCCCGATAATCAATGCACATCTGCATCGATCCATCCTTCTTTTTGACAAAAAGGACAGGTGCACCCTATGGTGAAAAGCTAGGGCGTATGAACCCTTTCTCTAACAGATCCTCCAACTGCTTCTTTAATTCTTTAAGTTATGTTGATGCTAGCCTATATGGATTCTTAGACACAGGCTCGGCGCCGGGGTAAACATCTACAACAAAATCAATTTCTCTATCTGGTGGTAAACCAGGAAGGTCATCTAAGAATACTTCAGGAAAGTCTTGGACAACTAAGACATTTTGTGGATTTGCCTCCCCTACAAGTTGTGTGTCTAAAACGCTAGCTAAGAAGCACGAATACTCTCCACATGGGGAAGGTCTAGTGTTAATAGAAGTCATCACAGACATTTCCTTATTCTTCTTCAAAGCTTGAAAGGTATGTTTCAAACTACCAGGGGGTTGGAAGCTAACTATTCCAGTCCTACAATCAATTATGGCATGGTGCTTAAACAACCAGTCCATTCCTAGGATTACATCAAATCCCATTATATCCATAATAATGAAATCAGCAGGTAAATTCTTGTTTCCCACTATCACCACACTATTAAGCATTACTCGGCTAGAGTGCATGCATTCACCAGAGGGTAACGTGACATTAAACATATGTTTAGATTGCGTAGGTTGTACATCTAGCTTAACAGCAAATGCAGATGCTATAAATGAATGTGTTGCACCAGAATCTATTAAAGTAAAAGCAAGTATAGAGTTGATCAATATAGTACCTGATACTACAGCGGGCTGTTCCTCACCCGACTCTATCATGGAGAATATCCTCGGTTTAATCATAGCAGGGCCACCCTTAGGAGCTGGGCAGTCTCTGCTAATATGGCCGACTTTGTTACAATTGTAGCATCTGGTGATTCTAGGCTTCAGGCATTCTTTGATCGTTTGTCCAACTTCCTCACAGTTAAAACACTTCCCAAAGCCCAATCTGCACTCGCCCGGGTGGTTCTTCAAACACTTAGGACACTGGGGAATTTCCTGACATTCTGTATCTTCCCTCCTGTTCCTTGGCTATTCTGGCCTTCACTAGGCCTCTTCATTCCACTTTGATGGTGTGGCTGGACAAACTTTTGTGGGACCTCCTTTGGTCCAGCACACTTCCTTTCAGCTTCTTCCACCTCCAGAGCAGTGGACACAACTTCGCTGAATGACAACCCTTTAATACCACAAAATTTAACTCCTCGGTAAATTTCTGGCTTCAGCCTATGCACAAATTTGAACACCTTATCTTCGTCCCTGTGAGCAAAATGTCCAGCATACCTGGACAGAGACTCGAATTGCCTACTGTACTCGACCACAGACCCTGTCTGTTTCAAATTCAGAAATTCCAACTTCTTTGCAGTTTGGACAATGCTGTTGAAATACTTCTCATAGAAAATGTCCTTGAATTGTGACCAAGGCATCGCCAAAACATCAGTGGTGGTCTCTATTGTTTCCCACCAGAGTTGAGCATCACCAGCCAAATGAAACGTTGCCAACGTGACCTTGTCTCCTTCTCCAATGTTGGCGCACCTAAACATACTCTCAATCTTTCTAAGCCACCCTTCAGCAATAACCGGATCAGATGACTGTCCATCAAATGTGGGTGGTCGTAGCGTCCTGAATCTATCTCCAGAATGTTCATTGCTAGAACTCGAGTTGGTACTTCCTTGTACCTCTCGGTTCAACAGCACTCCTAACTGATCAGACTGCTGACGCACTAGGTCTGTTTGCTGACGCAACAAATCTGTCAGCTTCCTAATCACGCTAGGATCTTTTTCAGTTCTCAAGTTGGGTATCTCTCTTGGTACTGTAACACCCGAGTTTTCAGGTTTCCGCTCCAAGGGTATTTTAGTAAATAAAAAATATAGGTCCGTTTAGTGAGCAAGAAGTTTTATTAGGATCCTAGGAATATTTGGAGGAATAAGGGAGTTTCAGAAAAACCAAACCGATAGAGGAATAGTGAACGAATTAAAGGAATTGAGTGAAGGGCGAAACAGTAATTAGCAAATTTAAAAAATTTATTAAAAAAACCAAAACTCCCCTCCCCCTCCATTCAATTTTTTTCTCCAGAGCGTGAAGGTCTCCACGCGATTTTCTTCCCTCCTTCACCATCCCTCCAACGATCGATCCACTCCTTCGATTCCAGCGTCTTCTCTTCGAGTTTTCTTCTCCAAATCGACAATCTAGGTAAGTTTTATGCTTTGGGCTCGTTTAGTGGTGGTTTTTAGGTTGATTTTGGTTTAGGGTTTTGTTGGAAATCTCTGATTTTGGTTAGAAATCGTTATGATGTTTAAATTAGTGCCCTTTGACGGTGTATTTACGACTATTGATGATAGTTAGGTGAGATTTTGGTTATCGATGGATGTAGGTTGGATTTTTGGTCAATTTTGGGTGGTTGAGTTTGAAGAAAACACCATTAATGGAGTTAAGTTATTGGTGAGCGCATTGTGCTCGACGAAATGCCCAAAAGAAGTGAATAAGAGTTTTTGGGAAAATCGTCTTAGCTCGGGTTTCGTTTAGTTTTGATTTTTATAATATAGAGTCGATACTAATAACGTGTTATGAAAATTCCTTAGGTAACCCAAGCTCTCAAAGGACGGTGCTCGGCATAGCTAGGACTCCAGGTAAGTTGTGTTAGGTTTTCGGCTCTTAAAGCCCTACATTATGTCGATGTTAGGAATTAATGTCTTAATGATGTTTTCACGATTTTGGGGTTCTAAGTAGTCGGGTAGCCTATGGTGTTTCTTATTTGTGGTCGGATAGGTTTGTTTATGTGTTAGGCTCGTTTATGTACGTTAAGAAATGATTGATGATTGTTTGGAGCACTTTTTCATGCATCATGTTTTCTCATTTAAGGTTTAATGAAATGTTCTTGCATGCACGTTTTCAAGTAATGTTAAGTAATGATGAAGGATGAGTAGGGCACAGGGTACGTTAATGGAAACTCTGGGCACGACGATACGTTAATGGCAACTCAGGGCAAGTATTTGGTCTACAGGGTAGACGGGGTGTGCCTGTGTCTACTCATGCCTAATGATATATATGTATATGTTATGTAAAGTAAATGAATAAAAAACGAACGTATTTTGAAAGACCATGCATTGTGTATTTTAATGTTTTAGTACACCTCCTTACTAAGCATTAGGCTTAATGTGTTTATCGTATGATGTAGGTGACGAGAATGAAGGTGAGGAACCCCCTCCTGATGATCACGTGTAGATGGTTGATGGATGGTGCTCGTGGTGACGGAACGTGTTTTGGCTAGGCAAGGGAATCCGTGGGTGTGCTCCATTGTACTTTTTTGGTAAATATGTGGGAATTAGATTGATATTGGAGGAGGTAAATTCTATGATGTTTAGTGGAGTTGATATATTGGAAATGGCATAATGGTTGTAGGCTCGAAATAGCGTTGTTTAGAATGACTTAAAAGACGTTTTCTTTTGATGATATTATAGGAGGTTTCGCCTTTAAGTTTAATATTATGTTGAGGATTGTGTTGGATTGATTTAATGATTATAGGTATTGAAATTGTAAGGATATGCTCGTGTTTTAAAACGATCCACGCGGTTGGTTTTCGTGAATTTTAGATATGTTTTTGGATACGTTTTGCGCTCCGTTTTAAGTCGGTTTTTTTTTAGATTTTTACGGGAGGTAGAGTCGAGAGTGTCGGGAATGTGTGGGTAAACTTTCAAGTGATTTGGAGGTATTAGGTTCGGGAAAATAGGAAGAAATATGGGGAAAAGTCAAAAAGGGTCAAAATGAGTGTTTTTAGGTGTTTTTGGGCGAGAAAGACCCGAGCCGATCCGATCGATTGGGCCCGGGGCGCGATCAGTCGCGGCCGGGGTGTATTTGGATGAAGAAAGCCCGAGCCAGCCCGATCGGTCGGGCCCGGGGCGCGATCGATCGCGGCCGGGCACATGGGGGCGCGCACGGGCGCGCACGGGTGGGCGGCACGGGCGCGCGCGGGGGCGCGTAACGTGCGCGCACGCAACGCCTAGTGCGGCGCCCAGCGAGCCCCACTTGTCCCCAAATCGTTTTTTTTTTTAAATTTTGACTTTTCAAAACACGTTTTAACCCGACCTTTTCTGATACTTTTTAAACGTATTTTACGAGCGATCCCCATGTATTTTAAAGGATTTTAAGGGCGTAAAAACCGAGTCGACATTTTTTCGAAAAAGGGTTTTTACCTCGTTTCAATGATTTAAAAGTTAACTAATTTATGCCCGTCATGTTTAAGTTAACGCTAGGTTAATTATGGTCGATTGAGGTTGGTTTTAGAGTGTTAAGTAAAAATGAAAAATTTGCACGTGAAGATACGAGGGTTTAAAGTCAAGATTACGTCATGGATAGTCCGTGGCGGCCCTGACCGGGTTGGGGTCTTTACAACTATGGTATCAGAGCGATTGAGTTTTAAAAGCGATTCTGAGGATTGCCTGCCAAAACACACCACCGCACGGGAACTCTCCATCGACTGTAAGTGTTTAAGTTTAAGTATGATTTCTAGATATTTATATTGTTGTATTGTCTAATGTGTCTAGGAAAGAGAAAATGCCGAGAGCACCCAGACAAGACGATGAGATCCCTTATAGCCAACTAATGGAAATAGTGCGTCAACAGTCCGAACAAATAGGAATCTTACTCAACAGGGAAGGAAACGGTGGTGGACAGGGTAACAATTCCCGTGAACTAAGTGGAGAGAGGTTCAGACGGCTTAGGCCCCCAACTTTCGATGGACAGTCCTCAGATCCCACTAGTGCTGAAGAGTGGATCCGCAAACTTGAAAGTATGTTCACTTATGCGAAGGTAGAGGAAGCAGACAAAGTAACATGTGCGGTGTTCAATTTAGAGAAGGATGCCGTATTCTGGTGGGATTCTGTGATGGTCACTACGGATGTGGGGGTTATGACATGGCAGAGGTTCAAGACAATATTCTACAATAAGTATTTCAACCGTGTCCTTCGAGCCAACAAGAGGGCCGAGTTTTCTCAGCTACGCCAGACAGGATCCGTGGCTGAGTACGTACGCAGGTTTGAATCCTTTTCCAAATATGCAGGTATGATGGTCAGCGATGAAGAAGATAAAATATACCAGTTTGTCCAAGGTTTGAAATTGGAGATTTTGAAGGGGGTGAAGACGGCAGAAGTTGAAGATATGCCGTATCATCGAGTTGTAGCCAAGGCCCTCGAGCTTGATGACATTGAAATGAAACTGCAGCGACAGAGAGAAGCGTCGAGGAGGTTTATTAGAGAAGTACCACCACAACATAACCGAGGTTGGCAGCCACAACCACAATGTGGTGTCAAACGGGCGAATGAGACGCCTAGAGCTCAGGACAAGAGCAAGTGCCCGCAAGGGGCACCACTGGCTCCTTTGTGCTCTATCTGTCAGAAATATCATCCGGGTGATTGTAAGTTATATACGGGCCGATGCTTCAGATGTGATAAGGTGGGGCATAAGGCTGTGGATTGTCTTGGATCGACCAAGAGACCCTCAGGTGGTCCTTCTAGGATCTTTGCTCTTATTGAAGATGAGGAAGCTGCTCAGCCTTCAGTTGTATCAGGTATTGTTCTGGTTTGTGGACATGCAGCTAATGTTTTAATTGACACGGGGGCAACCCACTCATTCATAGCAAAGTATTATGTATCTAAGTGGAAACTACATTCCGCCCCAGTTGAGCGTAGTTATAGTGTCATGTTGCCCTCCGGGGAGCTTTTACATTCTGACCAAGCAATACAGGGAGAGATTATATCTATTGGTGGTCGGCAGCTTTATGCGAACCTGATCGTCATAAGTATGAAGGGGTACGATGTAATCTTGGGCATGGATTGGTTGTTTTGGCATTATGCCACAATTAATTGCCGGTCGGGTGTGGTAGATTTTAGACCCCCAAATGAGGAGGAATATTTCTTTCGAGCTACCCTCTGTTCGAGTAGGATGCCTCTAGTAACGTCGATGTGTGCCCTGTACTCGACAAAACCTAGATGTTTCAGTTTTATAGCGAGCATAGTGGATTTGAGAAGGCAAGATGAATTAAAGTTAGGTGACATTCCGGTAGTTGATAGCCTTAAGGAAGTGTTCCTAGATGAGTTGCCTAACTTGCCTGTGAATGCCTTATATCCGATGAAGCATGGATGTTTTGGATTTATAGCAGGCGTTGAGAAAGTGAACATGCAAAATGAGTTGAAGTTGTGTGACATTCCAGTGGTTAAGGACTTTACAGAAGTATTTCTGGACGAGTTGCCCGGCTTGCCTCCAGATCGAGAAATAGAGTTCACTATTGAGATTGTTCCTGGTTCGGCGCCAGTGTCTAAAAATCCGTATAGAATGGCACCAGTAGAGCTGAAGGAGTTGTACGTCCAGCTTAAAGAGCTAACAGACAAGGGTTTTGTACGGCCGAGCGTTTCTCCTTGGGGCGCTTCGGTCTTATTCGTGAAGAAGAAAGATGGTTCCTTAAGAATGTGCGTGGATTACCGAGAGTTGAATAAATTAACCATCAGAAATAAGTATCCACTACCGAGGATTGACAACCTGTTTGATCAGTTGCAAGGAGCCAGTGTGTTCTCGAAGATTGATTTAAGGTCCGGGTACCACCAATTGAAGATTAAGGCTGAGGATATACCAAAAACCGCATTTAGAAGGCGTTATGGGCACTATGAATTTAGAGTTATGTCCTTCGGTTTGACGAATGCCCCGGCAGCTTTTATGGATCTCATGAACAGGGTGTTTCGGGAGTTTCTGGATAAGTTCGTAATAGTATTCATAGATGACATTCTGATATATTCCCGAAATGACGAAGAACACGCTAAGCACTTGAGGGCCATTTTGGATACGTTGAAGCGGCACCAATTGTATGCTAAGTTTTCCAAGTGTGGATTTTGGCTAAATCAGGTGAATTTCTTAGGCCACGTAATTTCAAAAGAAGGTGTTTCAGTAGATCCGGCTAAGGTTCAAGTCGTGAGGGAGTGGCCTCAGCCGAGGAATGCAAGTGAAGTACGAAGTTTCATAGGCTTGGCTGGGTATTATCGGAAGTTTATTGAAGGGTTTTCAATCATAGTCAAGCCCCTGACGAATCTAACTAAGAAGGAAGTGAAATATGTGTGGTCTAAGGCATGTGAGGAAAGTTTTCAGACCTTGAAGCAAAAGTTAACCACAGCGCCATTGTTGATTTTGCCTGTGGAGAACGGAACATTCAGTATATATTGTGACGCATCCAAAGTGGGATTGGGGTGCGTATTAATGCAGGACGAAAAGGTAATTGCCTACGCCTCTAGGCAATTGAAGACTTACGAACAGAATTATCCGACGCATGACTTGGAATTGGCAGCGGTAGTATTTGCGTTGAAAATATGGAGGCACTATTTTTACGGTCAAAAGTGTGAAGTGTTTTCAGACCATAAGAGTTTAAAGTATCTTTTTACGCAGAAAGATTTAAACATGACTCAAAGGAGATGGTTGGAATTTGTGAAGGATTACGACTTTGAAATCAAGTACCATCCTGGAAAGGCAAATACGGTGGCAGATGCGTTGAGTAGGATGCCTAAGACCAAGGAGTCAGTTGTTTGCTGTATGCCAGCTTCATTGAGAAATGAGATTCAGAGGCATGAACTCGAAGTAGTTTCAAAGCTTTCGGCCCTACTTGCTGACTTGACTATACGACCTACTCTTCTAGATAAAATTAAGGAGGCTCAGCAGATGGATTCAGAAGAAAAGGAAGCTATTGTGACCAAGTTGACTGATACACCTTCCGAATTAAGTTACTTGGAGGATGGCATTTTGAAATTTTGGGACCGTTGGTATGTTCCAAAGGATGAAGAGTTGAGGAAATTGATTTTGGCAGAGGCACACTCATCGTCGTTCTCAGTTCATCCGGGTAACACCAAGATGTACCGAGATCTGAAGGTGCTTTATTGGTGGCCGAATATGAAGCGTGATGTGGCCAGTTATGTACAGTCCTGCCTTGTCTGTCAACAAGTTAAGGCAGAACACCAGAGACCAGGTGGAATGTTACAACCTCTACCGATTCCCGAGTGGAAGTGGGATCATATTGTAATGGACTTTGTAGTTGGATTACCGAGGACAATAAAAGGACATGACAATATATGGGTAGTAGTTGATAGATTGACAAAGACAGCTCATTTCCTTCCAGGAAAAATGACTTACACGATGAATCAGTTCGCAGAGTTGTATGTTCAGGAGATAATAAGGTTGCACGGGGTTCCGGTTTCAATTGTTCCGGACCGGGATCCCAGATTTACTTCGAGGTTTTAGAAAGGTTTACAAAACGCTATGGGTACTAAGTTAACTTTTAGCACGGCTTTCCACCCACAGACCGACGGACAATCTGAAAGGACAATTCAGATACTTGAGGATATGTTGAGAGCGTGCGTGCTAGAGTTTCAAGTATCTTGGAGTCGATATTTACCGTTGGTTGAATTTGCGTATAATAACAGTTATCAGTCCACGATTGGTATGGCTCCGTACGAAGCGCTATATGGCAGAAAGTGTAGGTCGCCATTGTACTGGGATGAGGTAGGCGAAGCTAAGTTGATTGGACCGAAAATCTTACAACAGCTATCTGAGAAGGTTGCTCTGATCAGGCAAAGAATGGAAACCGCACAGAGTCGCCAAAAGAGCTATGCAGATCGGAGGAGACGAGATTTGGAGTTTATAGTTGGTGATGAAGTATTTTTGAAGGTTTCACCGTTCAAAGGAGTGGTACGCTTTGGGAAACGAAGAAAGTTAAATCCACAGTTCGTGGGACCGTTCTCGATTATAGAGAGGATTGGGGCTACCCTATACAAGCTACAGTTGCCGTTGTCTATGAACGGTGTGCACAATGTCTTCCACATGTCGATGTTGAGAAAATGCGTACGGGATCAAACGCATGTGGTAGAACCGATTAGTCTTGAGATACAGCCGACCTTAACTTACGAAGAGAGGCCAGTGCAAATTATGGAGTATGCTGTAAAAGTTTTACGTAATAAGTCAATCCCATTGGTCAAAGTGTTGTGGAGGAACCAAAACGTAGAGGAAGCGACGTGGGAGCGCCAACAGGATATAATGGACAAATATCCAGAGTTGTTCAGGTACGAAATTTTGGGTACAAAATTCTAAATAAGGAGGGAAGGATGTGACACTCGAGTTTTCGGGTTTCCGCTCCAAGGGTATTTTAGTAAATAAGAAATATAGGTCCGTTTAGTGAGCAAGAAGTTTTATTAGGATCCTAGAAATATTTGGACGAATAAGGGAGTTTCGAAAAAACAAAACCGATAGAGGAATAGTGAACGAAATAAAGGAATTGAGTGAAGGGCGAAACGGTAATTAGCAAAGTTAAAAAATTTATTAAAAAAAACCAAAACTCCCCTCCCCCTCCATTCAGTTTTTTTCTCCATAGCGTGAAGGTCTCCACGTGATTTTCTTCCCTCCTTCACCATCCCTCCAACGATCGATCCACTCCTTTGTTTCCGGCGTCTTCTCTTCGAGTTTTCTTCTCCAAATCGACAATCTAGGTAAGTTTTATGCTTTGGGCTCGTTTAGTGGTGGTTTTTAGGTTGATTTTGGTTTAGGGTTTTGTTGGAAATCTCTGATTTTGGTTAGAAATCGTTATGATGTTTAAATTAGTGCCCTTTGACGGTGTATTTACGACTATTGATGATAGTTAGGTGAGATTTTGGTTATTGATGGATGTAGGTTGGATTTTTGGTCAATTTTGGGTGGTTGAGTTTGAAGAAAACACCATTAATGGAGTTAAGTTATTGGTGAGCGCATTGTGCTCGACGAAATGCCCAAAAGAAGTGAATAAGAGTTTTTGGGAAAATCGTCTTATCTTGGGGTTTCGTTTAGTTTTGATTTTTATAATATAGAGTCGATACTAATAACGTGTTATGAAAATGCCTTAGGTAACTCAAGCTCTCAAAGGACGGTGCTCGGCATAGCTAGGACTCCAGGTAAGTGGTGTTAGGTTTTCGGCTCTTAAAGCCCTACATTATGTCGATGTTAGGAATTAATGTCTTAATGATGTTTTCACGATTTTGAGGATCTTAGTAGTCGGGTAGCCTAGGGTGTTTCTTATTTGTGGTCGGATAGGTTCGTTTATGTGTTAGGCTCGTTTATGTACGTTAAGAAATGATTGATGATTGTTTGGAGCACTTTTTCATGCATCATGTTTTCTCATTTAAGGTTTAATGAAATGTTCTTGCATGCACGTTTTCAAGTAATGTTAAGTAATGATGAAGGATGAGTAGGGCACAGGGCACGTTAATGGCAACTCAGGGCACGACGATACGTTAATGGCAACTCAGGGCAAGTATTTGGTCTACAGGGTAGACGGGGTGTGCCTGTGCCTACTCATGCCTAATGATATATATGTATATGTTATGTAAAGTAAATGAATAAAAAACGAACGTATTTTGAAAGACCATGCATTGTGTATTTTAATGTTTTAGTACACCTCCTTACTAAGCATTAGGCTTAATGTGTTTATCGTATGATGTAGGTGACGAGAACGAAGGTGAGGAACCCCCTCCTGATGATCACGTGTAGATGGTTGATGGATGGTGATCGTGGTGACAGAACGTGTTTTGGCTAGGCAAGGGAATCCGTGGGTGTGCTCCATTGTATTTTGTGGTAAATATGTGGGAATTAGATTGATATTGGAAGAGGTAAATTCTATGATGTTTAGTGGAGTTGATATTTTGGAAATGGCATAATGGTTGTGGGCTCGAAATAGCGTTGTTTAGAATGACTTAAAAGACGTTTTCTTTTGATGATATTATAGGAGGTTCCGCCTTTAAGTTTAATATTATATTGAGGATTGTGTTTGATTGATTTAATAATTATAGGTATTGAAATTGTAAGGATATGCTCGTGTTTTAAAACGATCCACGCGGTTGGTTTTCGTGAATTTTAGATATGTTTTTGGATACGTTTTGCGCTCCGTTTTAAGTCGGTTTTTTTTTAAAAGATTTTTACGGGAGGTAGAGTCGAGAGTGTCGGGAATGTGTGGGTAAACTTTCAAGTGATTTGGAGGTATTAGGTTCGGGAAAATAGGAAGAAATATGGGGAAAAGTCAAAAAGGGTCAAAATGAGTGTTTTTAGGTGTTTTTGGGCGAGAAAGACCCCAGCTGGGCCGATCGATCGGGCCCGGGGCGCGATCGGTCGCGGCCGGGGTATATTTGGATGAAGAAAGCCCGAGCCGGCACAATCGGTCGGGCCCGGGGCGCGATCGATCGCGACCGGGCACATGGGGGCGCACAGTGCGCGCACGGGCTCGCGCGGGTGGGCGCGCTGGCACGCAGCGCGGGCGCCCGCGGGGGCGCACATGCGCACGCGGGGGCGCGCAGGCGCGTGCGCGCGTGGTCACGCAGCGTGCGCCCGCGGCGCCCAGCGAGCCCCACTTGTGCCCAAATCGTTTTTTTTTCAAATTTCGACTTTTCAAAACACGTTTTAACCCGACCTTTTCTGATACTTTTTAATCGTATTTTACGAGCGATCCCCATGTATTTTAAAGGATTTTAAGGGCGTAAAAACCGAGTCGACATTTTTTCGAAAAAGGGTTTTTACCTCGTTTCAATGATTTAAAAGTTAACTAATTTATGCCCGTCATGTTTAAGTTAACGCTAGGTTAATCAGGGTCGATTGAGGTTGGTTTTAGAGTGTTAAGTAAAAATGAAAAATTTGCACGTGAAGATACGAGGGTTTAAAGTCAAGATTACGTCATGGATAGTCCGTGGCGGCCCTGACCGGGTTCGGGTCGTCACAGGTACTCTTGGTCTTCCTGGTCGTCTAGTCATTTTCTATACTCCTGTTCAAGGTTAACTACTCTCATAAACATCTAATAACTAATGTTAACATAAACACTTATAGTTGTTAGAGTACTCCCATGCGACGATCAGCACTGATGAGTAATCTTTTGAACGGTTTAACTGAATGTCTCTGATACCACACTGTAACGCCCTGAGTTATCTGAACCCGGTTCGCTACACAAAATACTGAACCGAACTATGGCTTTTTGAGAAAATTTTAAAATTTCATTCAATGATCAAGATTTGACTCTTAAAACTTTGAAACTTGCAGCGGAAAAATCATCGTATAAAAACAATATTTATTAAATAGTTAAAATATTCAAGACAGTTGGTTGAAAGAGAAAAGAAAACAGAACACATCGACCGATCACTAAACGACAAAAGTCTTTTACTTACAAACAGAATAGAACACCTCGACCGGTCACTAAACGACAAAACACCTCTACCGCACAAACCACGTGATATCCATGCGATTGAAATAATTCGGCAGACGACGTCCACCGCTCACAAATGACAAACATTCTCAGCTCATATCTACCGATAGAACAAACTACGTCTTCCAATCGCTAGACGACAAAAATCCTCACTTCACATCTACCGATCGCAAAACGACAAATTTCTTCCTACATCATCCGATTACCAAAACGACAAAGCTACTAAAGACTTATACCGAAGACATCTACCGATGACATCTACTGAAGACATCTTCCGATGGCTTCTTCTGAAGACATCTTCCGATTACAAAACGATAAATTCTAATACTCACATCCACCAATGGACTATATCCACCGATAGACCAAACTCTCGACTTCTACCAATAGACATCATCTACCGATAGATCAAAATACTCAACATCTTCCGATAGACATCATCTACCGATAGATAAAAAATACTCAACATCTGCCGATAGACATCGTCTACCGATAGATCAAAACACTCAACGAAAACAACATAGCAACAATTTCACTATAAACAAAGAAAACTTCGACTACCAAAAAGGACTTGAGCATTTTGCTAAAACCGTTCAAAACTACTTAAAACCGTGTACTACTCCAAAATTAGGTAAAAACCACTATTAGAACTAACAGAGTATCATTATCAGAAAAAGTCTCAAATTGTATTCAAAACATCAAAACCACTACTGCCACTAAAACTCTCAACATATTTAAATTGAATCATGGTTCACTAAACATTCTCATCTACTGACACCAGTTAAACCGCCCCGTCAGTTGCCAGATCGGTGCATGAATGCACCCCTCCATTCTGCCTAGTTCTCAGCAAACTCAGAGGACACACCTACTGTCACTTCTTCACCTACATCACAAAACTCATCTATTAGCCTAATGCTAAATAAGTAAAGCAAATATGAAATGAAATGCTAAAACATAAATTCCTAAACATGCAGTTTCTACTTTCTCATCTTAGTTGTATATGCAATCGTTTCTGATCTGATCCCCCTGCGAAATTGGGAGTTGGATCACTTCTCCCAAAGTCATACATCCTCTCTCTCGATTAAGGGGCGAATTAGTTCCCTTAACAAACTGTTCAGATCCACCTGTGAAATTGGGATTTGGATCACTTCTCCCAAAGTCATACATCCTCTCTCTCGATTAAGGGGCGGATTAGTTCCCTTAACAACCGTTACAGTCTGTTCATTCCTTACCATGCCATTTCATGTAAATTCATTTTCGCATACTTTCAAAACATTATGCATGACATACAAACACATTCAACTATACACAATCCTACTGTTTTGTGATGTAGACCCGAAGGCACAAGCATACTTTACTTACCTGGTCTCTTGGAAATCGCTCGGTTGTAAGCTACTTTAGAAGCTCGCTCACCTAAAGTCATAACAGTACATTAATCAAACCTTCACTAAACTTCACCAATAATCAATCAGAAGTTTGAGGAAACCAGTTTGAAACTCTGCTACCCGTGCATTCCCATTTATCACCAAAACCCGAACCTATTCTCAATCACAACAACCTCGAAATTTCTCACATTGTACTCCCTCATTTATCTAACTACTAAAATACAAGAAAACGAGGAAAAACTTACCTAGGTTAAAAGAGAATCAAGCAAGAGAATCGCCAAAAGGGTTCTGCTAGAGAGTTGAAGGCCGAAAGAGGAATGATAAACAGAATAATGGCGGCTACTGTGCTTTAAACCCAAACCTCTCTCCTTAAATACGTTATCCACTTTTAAATTTCCAATTACCCCTTATGCCCTTGCCTAGTCATCCATTAACCCTACTTTAATTATTGTCATTTAAAGTGTGCCATTAATTTAAAAAGAATTGAGAACTGGTTCGATAGAACCAGGTGTTACAGTGCAGGCCAGTACCCAGTCTAGACTAAAAGGTTTAGAATGCCTATTTCCGAAACTTTGAGGTTTTTTTCGTTGAACAGTAATTTTTAAGGTTTTTTTTTTTTAAAAAAAACCCTAAATTCTTTTGTCATACATACTCCTGCATCTACTGGTTGGTGGCGAATAAAATAATCTAGCTCATTCATGTTAATTTTCTTCTTATCATTGATCTTTAATGTCATATGTAATTAAAAAAATTATTACATAAATGAAAGTAATATAAAACAAAATTAGTTTGTTTTACTTACTTTGACGTCACGTCGACATACATCTATCTTTCCTTGAAAAAAATAATTTTTTTTCTTCAACTATATCATTGATTATTATTTAGTGGAAGGCCACACGGTAATGTGAGAGAACACTCTCGTTGATCTGCGATATCTTTTCTTAGATTATTATTCACACAGTCGATAAGTTATGTTACGACAATTGTATTTTGTTGACTCTTCTTCTTTGATGTAAAATATTAGTTAAAGAATCTAGAGTAAGTGTTGCAGTAATAAGTCAAAAACAATCTACAAAAGTAAAAGAAAATTATTATTTTATATAATATTTTATTTTTGTTTAGTATTGGCAATATTATATAATAAATGGTTGCAAATACTTGTTCTATAATCTACTTGTTATGATGTGAGTATTTGAATTCTTGAAAGTTTTTAAAATTAAACTTTGAGAATTTAGTAGTTTCCTCTTTTTTGTAAAACAAATAAATTTTGGCAAATTTAGTATTCAGATTTGGATTCATATATTGAAACATGAAGTAGTTATATTCAATATGAGAATGAAATGCAATAAAAGTAAAGAAGAAAAAGATATAAAATTTTCCTAATATAAATATCATACAACAGATAGTATACTGCATTCTATTTATAGATTAGTACACTTCACAAATAATTCCAAGTCTGTATATGATGTAGAATGTGAATTAAATTAATAAAATTACAGTGCAGGTGCATCACTCACTGCAATTTCTTGATGTCCAACTAAAGTGAGAACATCTTCGTTCCTCCTATCAAAGAAATATTAATCCTAGAAAAATGTAGAATGATGAGTTATATAAAGATCAATTAAAAATAAAAGTTGACTAACAAAGAAAAGAAATTATTCATACAAAGACTAAATGATAAATAAATTAATAATAATATCAATATCAAAATAGATACAGGAATGCTCATTGCAAAACATGTCCGTTAGGATAAAATAAAAGAAAAAAAAGTAATTATCGATTTGAACCCTATACTATACACATTTTTTTAATTCGGCCCCTGTACTAAAAAAACCAGCAAACCGAACTGTGACAGCCCGGGACCGGATCCCGATCGGAATTCGAGAGCCAAGCCGTCACCGGACATTTAACAAAAAACAGTGACTAATTTTTTTTTTTATCAAAACAGACTGAACATTTACAAAACTATACACAGAGGGAGAGAAGATGTTCTCTGGTTTGAAAGCAAATCGGGTTTCAATGAAGGATGGCAGAAGAAAACCGAAATGCAAGAATGTAGACGGAAAACAATTAGGAATCAGAATACAACAAAGTGACAGAAGAAAAGCAGGAAGACAGGGATATTAAAGAGAACTTAAACTGGAGAAGAAACATACTGTGGAAAGCTACAGTGTATAACCGAAACCATAGACAATCGGGGATGAATAATAGAAGAGAAAAAGATAAAAACAGAAAACAGAATAAGACAGGAAGATGTAGGCGGAAGACTTAGTTTAAAAACCAATAAAATACTGTTGGGCGGAAGATGTGAGCTGACGTCAGGCGGAAGATACATTTGCAAAGACAGAAGTAAGGATGACGTCAGGCGGAAGATTAAAGCTATCGGTGGATTCAGATACAACAAAAGATGAACAGTATTCAGCGGAAGAGGCTGAGTAAAACTGGGCGGAAGAGGTGGTGACATCAGCCGAAAGATGGGTGACGTCAGGCGGAGGATACAGACAGTAGATAGAATTCGGATGAGGTGATGACGTCGGCCGGAAGATGGATGACGTCAACCAAAAGATACAGACAGCAGATGAGATCGGATGAGGTGATGACGTCAGCCGGCAGATGGATGACGTCAACCGGAAGATACAGACAGCAGATGAGATCAGATGAGGTGATGACATCAGCCGGAAGATGGATGACGTCAACCGAAAGATACAGACAGCAGATGAGATCAGATGAGGTGATGACGTCAGCCGGAAGATGGATGACGTTGTAACACCCGACAACTTCAACCAGATGACTTCCTAACTGAATTAACGGTCATGATTATTCAATCTTCACGATTTAGAATTTTATGCCAAGCTTAATTAATTACATGTGGATTTAAACTAGGTCGAGTGGCAAAGTTGTAATAATGTAGGATTGAGACCAGTATTTAAAGAAAATGGAAAGGATTCAAACCCCAATTAAACCTCACTGTAGCCGTCATTACTCTCGGCGACTTTCTCTCCCGAGCTCTCACTCCCTGTCAGCTAGAAATCTCTCCTTTGATGATCGATTTCCTTGCTTACCTCTCGGCTACTCTGTGCTTGAGGTACGAGTTTGGCAATGTAGCTATCTGTTAGTTGTTAAGCTCTGTTTTCAGCTAAGTGTTGAAGTTTTGGATTCCTCAATGGTCGAGTAATAATAAGAACATTTTAAAACCCGAGATTAGTAATGTCATTCCGAATCGATTTTGGACACTTAAAATAACCAATCCTGATTAGAAGTTGAATATAGCTGTTATGGCTTTTATATTTCAGACTGTGCACAGAGAAATTAGACTAAGGGATTCGGGAATTATTTAAGCTATTAGACTATAGGGTGACTAGTGATTATGTAATACCCGGTTGTACGGACTTGTATATTATATTATTATTATATTATTAGATGACATTTTTGTAAATATGTCAAATCAGGTCTGTTTTATGAAAAGAAAGCGTCACTACGATCCTAACGATTAATAGGAATTTTAAGGAAATTATGGGAATTTTTGGAGATTAAACACTATATTCCGAGCAATTAAGCTTTTCATAATATGAAGGACGTTTTAGTAAAAATAGTAAACGAAGTCTAAATTGCAAATGGACAGTTTTAGTAAATCCTAAATAATAAGTTGGACTTGTTGGTGAAATAAGGAAACTTGGTGAATCCGAATTGATGGACGATTAACGAACCGAAGGACGAAATCAATATAAAAACTAAAGAAGGGCAAAATAGTAATTTACAAAGTTAATATTATAAAACAAAATAGATTACCTTTATTCTTTCATTCTTCCTCTGTCGATCTCAAAAGCCAGAGATCTCTCTCTCGCGAACCCTCACAGCCCGCGCGACATTTTACTCCGATCCGACCTCCATTCGCTTCATTCTCTTCGTGATTTCTCCTCTAATCGACGTTCTAGGTATGAGCCTACAATCTTAGAGCTTTTATTTCGATATTTACGGCGTTTTAGGCAATTAGGGTTTCGATAGTTTTTCGTTAAAAACGCGAATTAGGGTTCGTAATTAATAGGTTAGCCGTGATTAAGTATATATTGCACGTATTCGACGTTATTGGACGAAGTTAAATCAATTCGTGAAAATGTTAAAATTAGGGATTTTTGAGATTTTAGGAATAACTCGTAAATTGGAATTCGAGGTGCCGAACGTGAGTTGCTCGAATAAATAGCCCAGTGAATGGGATTAGAACTTTAGAAAGTCTCCTTAGTTAAGATTTTGTAAATTTGGACGATCAATAGCTTAAATTAGTTTTAACGTCGATATTGTGTTTTGCTTCAGACAAACAACGCTCGTGGACGGAGCTTGAGCTGCTTTGGACACGAGGTAAGTTCTCGTGATTCTTTTCTGGCCGATTGGTCTACACCGTACGTCGAATGTCGTCTCGAGGAGTTTTGGAGATGCGTTTATTTAATGTTTACTTGGTTTGGTTAGCTAGGTTTTAGGAGTTTATAGTTTACGCTTTACAGTCTTGATGGTACATATTATTGCTTGTTTACTGTAAGATATTGAACTGTTCACGCATCACTTGTTTTAAAGAAAAGCATGAAAACAAATTTCCGCACACAGCTTTAAAGATAACGTAAAGCATTGCATTGGCCGAAAGGCGTATTGAGCATAGCATTGGCCGAAAGGCGTATTGAGCATAGCATTGGCCGAAAGGCTTATTGGCCGAAAGGCGTATTGGTCACGCGAGGTGGGGCTCAGGCACGGCTGTACGTGTTGTAAGCGTGCACCCCCCGCCTCTAGCTGGAAAGAGTAGTCCGCCCGCTGGATGAGCTCTCTCCGGTTAGAGGGATAGGATCTCGGTGACACCTATTGAGCATTGCATAGTAAGATAAAATAAAGCATGATTTATCGAACTCATACGCACAGCATGCATTACATTTACGTAGAGCTTACTGGGATTTTATCTCATAGTGTGTTGTATGGTGTAGGTGACATAGACTTCGAGGTACCAGGTGAGGACGATGTCCCTCCACCTGAGGCATGATTCAGTTGACGGAGGATGGCTGCGGAGGTGTGCTGGCGCAGTCGAGGCTCACCTGACCCGTGGGGATAGTATGTATAGATTTTGGGATGTTTTGGCTGGATAATTGTGTAGACGTTATAGGATGTTTGGTTCTGGTAGTTGATAGGTTTACATTTGAATGTTTTGGGTAAATTGTTTATAAAACAGTATTTAAACGTTATAGAAATGTTTTGGAAATGTTGTAGGTTGGATACGGATAAGCTCGATTTTTAGAGCTATCCATGCAGTTGGATTTCGCAAAGTCCGCTGTGGGTTAATTGAGTTTAAAATACATTATAAACTGATACTTTGTTAGGAGTAGGTTGAATTGTGTTAGGTTGAATCGTGTTGGTTACTCTCTGGAATCCAGAGAGCACTTGTGAAAATAAAGGAAACAGAGAAGAAGAGAAAACAGAAGAGAAAACAGAAGGGATCGCGTGGTGATCGCTGCTTGCTAGCATATGCAGCGATCGATCTCTGCATTGTTGCAGAGATCGATCGCTGCAGCATGCAGTGCATGCAGCGATCAGTCGCTGCATGCTGCAGCGACTGAGCGCGGCCTCCGTTCCTCGGGTAGAATGTCAATTCTGCCCTCCCCTTTTATTTTAATCGAAATTAGTTTTAAATAATGGTTTTATTTAATTGGTTTTAAGTTGTTTTAAATGGTTTTAAACTTAGATTTTAATTCCGATTTCGATTTTGGTTTCGATTTCGGTTTAAGTTCCGCCCAGTGTTTAATTAAAGATATTAGTTTTAAAAAAAATATGGTACGGAAAATACGGGTACAGTAATAGGGTCGTTACAATTATGGTATCAGAGACCCCGGGTTTTAAAAACGATTCTGTAGACTGATCGACTGCACAGCCACTACGCGGACATTCTTCATCAACTGTAAGTATGTTTATAGTTTTATTTGATTACTAGTTTCTTAGAATATTTGTTTTAACATTTTATAGAAGTTTATTTATAATAATGGTGCGTCCACGAAACGATCGAGATGACAGAGACGATACGATTGATACACTTAAGGACTTTATTGCCCAGCAATCTCAGCATATGGAGAGACAGGCGCAACAGATGGAGAGGCAGTCTCAGCAGTTGGGTACTATGATAGACCGTGAGGGCGTTAGAGCTCGAGAGACAGCGGTATCGGGCAACCGCGGGATGGAGAGATTTCAGAAGCTCCAGCCCCCTATCTTTAACGGACAGTCTACGGATCCCTCTTCAGCTGAGGAGTGGGTTCGCACTATGAAGGACATGATGGCGTATGCTAGCATAGAGGATGGAGAGAAGGTTGCATTGGTGACCTACCACCTAGCTCTGGACGCCCGGTTTTGGTGGGATTCCATCAAGACGACCACCGATGTGACTATTATGGGCTGTGAGAGATTCAGGGAGCTGTTCTATGACAAGTATTTCAGCCATACCGTGCGAGAGGCAAAGATGGTTGAGTTTATGCAGTTACGGCAGATTGGTTCGATTGCCGAGTACGTGAGGAAGTTTGAGGCATTGTCCCGATTCGCGCCACGTCAGGTCAGCGTTAACGAGGATAAGGTACGCCGATTCTTACAGGGACTTAGCCAGGAGTTCCGGATGCGCCTTACGATATCTGGGGTACGACATGTATCCTATGATGAGATTGTGGCCAGGGCACTTGATATTGAGGCCGTTGAGCAGAGTTCTACCAGACCGAGGGAGCCATCTAAGGGCTTCTTCCGTGAGATTCGACCTCTGTCTTTGAACCGAGGTTGGCAGCCGAGAGCACAGCCCCAGCAGCAGCAGAGGGGTGTGAAGAGACCTCTTGAGGGAGGTAATGACCGGGGTAAGGGTAAGCAAGTACAGGTTGCTTCTCAGGTACCTGTTTGTCCTAAATGTCAGAAGGAACACTCTGGCCAGTGCAGGATGGGCACGAATGCATGTTATTGGTGCGGTGAGCCAGGCCATTTTGCTAAAGACTGCCCGAAGAGGGGGCGAGATCAGTCAGGCAGTGATCAGAGGAGAGTTATACCCAGGATTTTTGCTTTTATCGAGCCTGGTGATGTTGATAACGAGGATCAGCCTGCCGTGATAGCAGGTACTATATTGCTTACTGGCGTTCCTGTATTTTCTTTATTAGACACGGGGGCTACACATTCTTTTGTTTCCACCGCATGTGTGTCGAGATTGAGGCTTGCGCCTGAGTTAGCAGAATGCGAGTATAGCGTGATGCTACCTTCAGGAGAGCGTATGTAGTCAGGTCGTGTAGTCCAGGGCAGTATTATCTCGATTGGGGACCGTACTCTCTATGCTCGCCTCATTCTTATGGGCATAGAGCATTATGACCTTATTTTGGGGATGGACTGGCTGTCACAGCATTTCGCCACCATCGACTGTCGATCCGGGATTGTCACCTTTCGACCTCCGGGTAAAGCTGAGTTTTCTTATCAGGCAATGAGCAGATTGAGTAGCTCGCCTATCTCTTATTCCATGATGGTCAACGAGCAGTTTAAAGGTGCGTGCTCTATTTATTTGGCCTCTGTATTTGATTGTCAGTTGCTCAGCGGATTGAAGCCGAGCGACATTCCTATCGTCAGAGAGTTCTATGAGATTTTTCTTGATGATCTTCCCGGGTTACCACCAGACCGGGAGATCGAATTCACTATCGATGTCTTTCCAAACTCCGCGCCGAGGTTCAAGAACACATATCGGTTGGCACCAACTGAGTTGAGAGAGTTGAGGACTCAGCTTGACGAATTGTTAGAGAAGGGATTTATTCGACCCAGTGTATCGCCTTGGGGTGCGCCCGTTCTGTTTGTCAAGAAGAAAGACGGGACCCTCAGGATGTGCATTGATTACATGGAGCTGAATAAGCTCATAGTGAAGAATAAGTATCCACTGCCCCGGATTGACGACTTATTTGATCAGCTACAGGGTGCCCGAGTATTTTCCAGGATTGATCTACGCTCGGGTTACAATCAGCTGAAGGTCCGGATGGATGATATACCGAAGACGGCATTCCGAACGAGGTATGGGCATTATGAGTTCCTTGTCATGTCTTTTGGACTTACTAATGCCCCTGCAGCGTTTATGGACTTGATGAACCGTGTCTTCAAGGAGTATCTGGACAAGTTCGTGGTGGTTTTCATCGACGACATATTGATCTACTCTAAGACGAAGAAAGAACACGAGGAGCATCTGAGGATTGTTCTGAGGACCCTATGTCAGCATCAGCTGTATCCAAAGTTTTCGAAGTGCGAGTTCTGGCTTGACAGAGTGAGCTTCCTTGGCCATATTATATCACAGGACGGAGTTTCTGTGGATCCGAGCAAGATTCAGGTGGTCAGAGATTGGCCACAGCCGAAGAACGTACGTGAGGTGCGTGGATTTCTCGGATTGGCCGGTTATTATCTGAAGTTTATAGAGGGATTCTCGAAGATCGCACTTCCTCTTTCTCGTTTGACTCGGAAGAACGAGAGATTTGTATGGTCGTCTGCTTATGATGATAGTTTTATGGAGTTAAAGCGGAGATTGACCACCGCTCCAATACTGGCGCTACCTGTCGTAGGTGTCACATTCAGTATTTATTGCGATGCATCGGGAGTGGGACTCGGTTGTGTATTGATGCAGGAGGGGAGAGTTATTTCTTATGCTTCTCGGCAGTTGAAGCCGTATGGGCAGAATTACCCTACGCACGACCTCGAGTTAGCAGCTGTGGTCTTCGCACTGAAGATATGGAGGCATTATTTATATGGGCAGCAGTGCGAGGTATTTTCTGACCACAAGAGCCTGAGTACTTATTTACGCAGAAGGAGCTGAACATGCGACAGAGACGATGGCATGATTTCGTCAAAGATTATGACTTTGACATCAAGTACCATCCCGGGATGGCGAACAAGGTTGCTGATGCCTTGAGTAGAGTGCCTTCTGCGAGTCAGCCTTCACTTGCAGCGATGTCAGTTACGCTGTGGTCTGAGATTGAGAGATTCGATGTGGAGATAGTGGCAGAGTTGTCCATTATGCTCACCAACATTTCTCTCAGGCCGGCTATTCTTGATCGTATACGTGAGGCTCAGCAGAGCGATTCGGAGTGTGAAGAGCTTCGATCGAGCATGACATTGGGAGACTCGTCGGATTTTCATTTATAAGAGGACGGTATTCTGAAGTTCAGGCATAGGTGGTACGTGCCTAGCGACGAGGATCTGAAGAAAGAGATATTGGCCGAGGCACATTCTTCGGCATATTCTGTACACCCGGGAAGTACCAAGATGTACCGGGATTTGAAACAACACTTCTGGTGGCCGAACATGAAGAGGGAGGTTGCCAAGTATGTTGAGACCTGCCTAGTATGTCAGCAGGTAAGGGCAGAGCACCAGAGACCGGCCGGAACGTTATTGCTGTAACACCCCGAGTTTACTGAACCCAGTTTGTTACTCATAAGTCCGAAACTTGGACCAAATTAAAACTTCGTTCAAAATTCAAAATTTGGACATTTGATAAAACATGAAAACTTGCAGCGGAAATCGTTTAAACAAAAATAAAATTAAACAAAACCATGTCGAAATAAGCGTGGGAAAACGTTAAGAAACAATCGGTTAAGAAGCAAAGGTTTAACTCGTGAAAACACTTTAAAGGTTGCAAAAGTCAAATTCATCGTCCGCTGAACAAAGTCAACAAAAAGGGGAAAGCTATTTGAAGACCCCCACCGGTCACTTAACGACAAAAAATAAGGTTTGTCATCCGGTCACTAAACAACAAAACGTAAGATTTGTCATCCGGTCACTAAACGACAAAACATAAGATTTGTCTTCCGGTCACTAAACGATAAAACGTAAGATTTGTCTTCCGGTCACTAAACGACAAAACGTAAAATTTGTCATCCGGTCACTAAACGACAAAATAAGATTTGTCTTCCGGTCACTAAACGACAAAACATAAGATTTGTCATCCGGTCACTAAACGACAAAACATAACACCTATATCATCCTACGAGCCAGAACACTCGACATCACCGGATGACATAAAACATAACACTATCTACAGAAAGAAATTTGCTTGCTTCTCGAAAACCATTCAGAAACAACTCAACCATAGCATTAGTCAAATCCTGTAAAAATCAACGTTTAAAACTCAACAGATTACTAGTATCAGTAGATCTCAAAACGTATTCAAAATGCTAAAATTTCTACTGTCATGAAAACTCAACATACTCAGACCAATCGTTATCTACTAAACCTCAACAACTGCTGACACCAGTTAACCCGCCTCATCAGTTTACCAAGCCGAGACGTGGATGTACTCTTCCAACCACATCAATCTTCTGTGCACTCAGGAAACTCACCTGCAGTGTCCTCAACACCTATATCACAAAACTCATCTATTAGCTTAATGCTAAGTAAGTAAAGCCAACAAGAAATGAAACAACGAAATATAAATTCCTAATATGCAATTTCTACTTTCTCAACTCAGTTGCTCATGCTTCGTTTCTGTTCAGATCCCCCTGTGAAATTGGGAGTTGGATCAACTCTCCCAAAGTACATACATCTCTGTCTCATTAAGGGGTGGATTAATTCCCTTAACAGTGAAACTGATTCTCCTGTTCAGATCCCCCTGTGAAATTAGGAGTTGGATCAACTCTCCCAAAGTACATACATCCCTGTCTCATTAAGGGGTGGATTAATTCCCTTAACAGTGAAACTGATTCTCATGACTGTTTCAATATGTTCAATCCTTACCATGCCAATCATGCATTCAAATTCATTTTCGTATGTTTTAAAAAAACATGATGCATAGAATACAGATTCACACAAGTAATCATAACCCTAACGCTTTGTGATGTAGGCCCGAAGGCACAAGCAAACTTCACTTACCTGGTCTCCTGGGAAGCTTGTTGAAACCTCTCCCTCGGGAGTTTGCTCAAACCTAGTTCCATAAATCGAACATTAATTTAAACTTTCGTCAAACTTCTTTCTAGCTACCCAGAAAGCTAAGGAAATTAGTTTGGAAGCCCTAATCGTAGTGCATTCCCGATTCAACTCATAAACCGAAACTAGCACTCACATATCGCATTCTCAAAACTTCATTTATCAACCCTCGACAGTTACAATGTAGCAAGAAATAGAAGCAAAACTCACCTAGTTCTGAGGAAATCGCTGGAGGGATCGAAGAGGGTCTCCTATCGCGCTCTGCTAAGCTGAGGAGCTGAGAGTGGAAGAGGAAATGAAATGAAACAGTGGCGGCTACCTCATTAACACTTCCCTTAAATACGTTATCCACAATATAAATTCGCAATTACCATCTTGCCCCTGCCTAGTCACTTAATAACCTAATCAACATTTCACTCAATTTTTAAACCTTAAGATTATATACCTCCGTTTAATAACTTATTTTGATTTATATTGAAACCAGGTGTTACAATTGCCACTACCGATTCCGGAGTGGAAGTGGGAGCAGATCTCCATGGATTTCATTGTGGGGCTCCCGAGGACTACGAGAGGCCATGACGGCATTTGGGTTATTGTGGACCGATTGACAAAGTCGGCCCACTTCTTATCTGTGAGGATGGCATCGTCTATGGATCAGCTCGCAGAGCTCTATGTACAGGAGATTGTTAGACTTCACGGCGTGCCAGTTTCTATTGTCTCCGACAGAGATCCGAGATTCACGTCAAAGTTCTGGAAGAGTCTGCACAAGGCTATGGGGACTCAGCTTAATTTCAGCACCGCGTTTCATCCTCAGACTGACGGACAGACAGAGAGGACGAATCAGATTCTGGAGGATATGCTCAGAGCATGTGTGCTGGAGTTTCAGGGATCGTGGAGCAGGTATTTGCCACTGATCGAGTTCTCTTATAATAACAGCTTCCAGGCTACTATTGGCATGGCTCCGTACGAGGCGTTGTATGGTCGGAAGTGTAGATCTCCGTTTTATTGGGACGAGGTTGGCGAGGCCAGCATCATTGGTCCTGAGATTCTACAGCAGACGGCAGAGAAGATTGCCATCATTCGACAGCGTATAGAGGTAGCACAGAGCAGGCAGAAGAGCTATGCTGACACCAGACGGAAAGAGCTGGAGTTCGAGGAAGGCGATGAGGTCTATTTGAAAGTTTCTCCGTTCAAAGGCGTAGCGAGATTTGGAAGGAGGGGTAAGTTGAACCCTCGTTATGTGGGGCCCTTTCCTATTCTGAAGAGGATCGGGAAGTTGGCGTATAGACTGCAGCTTCCAGCTTCTATGGAGGGTATCCACGACGTGTTTCATGTATCTATGCTTCGTAAGTGCTTGCGCGACCCGTCGCATATCGTGGAGGCTACAGAGATCGAGGTACAGCCTACCTTGAGCTATGAGGTGAGGCCAGTACGTATTTTGGAGACTTCCATCAAGATTTTGCGCAACAAAGAAATTCCGCTAGTTAAAATTCTATGGCGGAATCACGAGGTGGAAGAAGCGACATGGGAACGACAGCAGGATATGATGACTAGATATCCTGATTTGTTTGTATGATTTAATTTTGTGGACAAAATTCTGAATAAGGAGGGTGGAATGTAATACCCGGTTGTACGGACTTGTATATTATATTATTATTATATTATTGGATGACATTTTTGTAAATATGTCAAATCAGATCCGTTTTACGAAAGAAAGTTTCACTACAATCTTAACGATTAATAGGAATTTTAAGGAAA
This sequence comes from Begonia masoniana, assembly GCA_022432975.1. Classification (NCBI taxonomy): domain Eukaryota; kingdom Viridiplantae; phylum Streptophyta; class Magnoliopsida; order Cucurbitales; family Begoniaceae; genus Begonia; species Begonia masoniana. The sequence goes on from CM039507.1 coordinate 23,930,261, forward strand.
TTATGGGAATTTTCGGAGATTAAACACTATATTCCGAGCAATTAAGCTTTTCATAATATGAAGGACGTTTTAGTAAAAATAGTAAACGAAGTCCAAATTGCGAATGGACAGTTTTAGTAAATCCTAAATAATAAGTTGGACTTGTTGGTGAAATAAGGAAACTTGGTGAATCCGAATTGATGGACGATTAACGAACCGAAGGACGAAATCAATATAAAAACTAAAGAATGGCAAAATAGTAATTTACAAAGTTAATATAATAAAACAAAATAGATTACCTTTATTCTTTCATTCTTCCTCTGTCGATCTCAAAAGCCAGAGAGCTCTCTCTCGCGAACCCTCACAGCCCGCGCAACATTTTACTCCGATCCGACCTCCATTCGCTTCGCTCTCTTCGTGATTTCTCCTCTAATCGACGTTCTAGGTATGAGCCTACAATCTTAGAGCTTTTATTTTGATATTTACGGCGTTTTAGGCAATTAGGGTTTCGATAGTTTTTTGTTAAAAATGCGAATTAGGGTTCGTAATTAATAGGTTAGCCGTGATTAAGTATATATTGCACGTATTCGACGTTATTGGACGAAGTTAAATCAATTCGTGAAAATGTTAAAATTAGAGATTTTTGAGATTTTAGGAATAACTCGTAAATTGGAATTCGAGGTGCCGAACGTGAGTTGCTCGAATAAATAGCCCAGTGAATGGGATTAGAACTTTAGAAAGTCTCCTTAGTTAAGATTTTGTAAATTTGGACTATCAATAGCTTAAATTAGTTTTAACGTCGATATTGTGTTTTGCTTCAGACAAACAACGCTCGTGGACGGAGCTTGAGCTGCTTTGGACACGAGGTAAGTTCTCGTGATTCTTCTCTGGCCGATTGGCCTACACCGTACGTCGAATGTCGTCTCGAGGAGTTTTGGAGATGCGTTTATTTAATGTTTACTTGGTTTGGGTAGCTAGGTTTTAAGAGTTTATAGTTTACGCTTTACAGTCTTGATGATACATATTATTGCTTGTTTACTGTAAGATATTGAACTGTTCACGCATCACTTGTTTTAAAGAAAAGCATGAAAACGAATTTCCGCACAGAGCTTTAAAGATAAAGTAAAGCATTGCATTGGCCGAAAGGCGTATTGAGCATAGCATTGGCCGAAAGGCTTATTGGCCGAAAGGCGTATTGAGCATAGCATTAGCCGAAAGGCTTATTGGCCGAAAGGCGTATTGAGCATAGCATTGGCCGAAAGGCTTATTGGCCGAAAGGCTTATTGGCCGAAAGGTGTATTGGCCGAAAGGCGTATTGGTCACGCGAGGTGGGGCTCAGGCACGGCTGTACGTGTTGTAAGCGTGCACCCCCCCCCCCCACCTCTAGCTGGAAAGAGTAGTCCACCCGCTGGATGAGCTCTCTCCGGTTAGAGGGATAGGATCTCGGTGACACCTATTGAGCATTGCATAGTAAGATAAAATAAAGCATGATTTATCGAACTCATACGCACAGCATGCATTGCATTTACGTAGAGCTTACTGGGATTTTATCTCATAGTGTGTTGTATGGTGTAGGTGACATAGTCTTCGAGGTACCAGGTGAGGACGATGTCCCTCCACCTGAGGCATGATTCAGTTGACGGAGGATGGCTGCGGAGGTGTGCTGGCGCAGTCGAGGCTCACTTGACCCGTGGGGATAGTATGTATAGATTTTGGGATGTTTTGGCTGGATAATTGTGTAGACGTTATAGGATGTTTGGTTCTGGTAGTTGATAGGTTTACATTTGAATATTTTGGGTAAATTGTTTATAAAACAGTATTTAAACGTTATAGAAATGTTTTGGAAATGTTGTAGGTTGGATACGGATAAACTCGATTTTTAGAGCTATCCATGAAGTTGGATTTCGCAAAGTCCGCTGTGGGTTGATTGAGTTTAAAATACATTATAAACTGATACTTTGTTAGGAGTAGGTTGAATTGTGTTAGGTTGAATCGTGTTGGTTGCTCTCTGGAATCCAGAGAGCACTTGTGAAAATAAAGGAAACAGAGAAGAAGAGAAAACAGAAGAGAAAACAGAAGGGATCGCGTGGTGATCGCTGCTTGCTAGCATATGCAGCGATCGATCTCTGCATTGTTGCAGAGATCGATCGCTGTAGCATGCAGTGCATGCAGCGATCAGTCGCTGCATGCTGCAGCGACTGAGCGCGGCCTCCGTTCCTCGGGTAGAATGTCAATTCTGCCCTCCCCTTTTATTTTAATCGAAATTAGTTTTAAATAATGGTTTTATTTAATTTGTTTTAAGTTATTTTAAATGGTTTTAAACTTAGATTTTAATTCCGATTTCGATTTTGGTTTCGATTTCGGTTTAGGTTCCGCCCAGTGTTTAATTAAAGATATTGGGTTAAAAAAAAATATGGTACTGAAAATACGGGTACAGTATTAGGGTCGTTACAGATTAGGACTATTAGGATTTTGTTTTAACTACTGCAATGTAAATGTTTTAGGTAAAGAAGTCTGAAGAAAAGGAGCTCAAGTTGCTAAGGAAACCAGGTAAGTGAATGTGTAGGATTCCCCGGCCAATAGGGCCCTACATCATAAGGATGTTAGGTAGAAACTGATACGATAATTAGAAGTTGTTTAAGCTACTGCCTGTTACTTATGTTGATGTTTGTCTAATGATATGATTTCACGACGGATGAATGCACTATTCTGTAGCTTGATGAATTAAGAGTTCTCATGTTCATGCATCATGAAAATTTTATGCATATGAAAATGTTTTTAAGAGCATGTTTTCCTCATGACCAAGATAACGATGTAAAACTTATGCAACGTGAATTAAGTGAGGGTTGGGGGCGGTTTGACGTATGTCACTGTCCAAAAGGAAGGACCATGATTACGACCCGCAAGGGACTATGTACACTCTCACTATCAACCCCCTTTACTGGCACAAATCCTCTCTTAATCCACACAACATGAACGAGGAATATGATTGAAGAATATGAATGATGAATATCAATGATGAGCATGAATGATGATTATGAACGATGAATACGAATGATGAATAAGAATGGAGATTTTGTGTATGAATACGAATAAGAAAAAATTCACGAGCATTTGTTTCTCAAAATGAGCATTCATGCATACTTGTAGTATTGCATTCCTTACTAAGCATTAGGCTTATAGTTTAAACCTTATGATGTAGGTGAAGATTTAGCAGGTGAGGATTCCAAATTCTGTGATGATGTCTAAGGCCGGTTGCAGGATGGTGCTCAGGGTGGAAGTCAGTGGCTACTAGGCGAATATGACCCGTAGTTAAGCTCATAAAGTGTCAGTAAGATTTATGATAAACTGACGTTCAAGTAAAATGAGATTTTCCTTTGAATACTGGATTTTATGATTGTCTGGTTTAATTACTGAGTTTGTGAATGTCTATAAGGATATAGAACGTGTTATCTAACTAAGTCTTCCGCCATAAGAATTCTGGATGAGTTTCTGTCTTTTATCTATAAGAGTGATGAGTCATCGAAATTTGGAGTTTGTGTATATTTGCGTTCCCCGATAGATGTCAAGCTATCGGAATATGTTAAGTGTTACATCCACCGGCAGATGAAGTGTATTTAGATTACCGGATGATGTAAATGTTATTTCGTCGTCCAGTGACCGGTAGATGTAGTGTGTTTAAGCTATCGGATGATGAGAATGCTATTTTGTCATCTAGTGACCGGCAGATGAAGTGTATTTAGGTTACCGGATGACGTAAATATTATTTCATCGTCCAGTGACCGGTAGATGTAGTGTGTTTAAGCTATCGGATGATGTGTAACGACCCCGATGGGATCGCCACGTAAACATGACAATCGTGATCATTTACTTCTTAATTTCTACACCCTGTTCATTATTAGTATTTCTCTCTTCTTTTTTTTTAAAAAAAACTTAGAACTTGAACTTGACTCCTTCATGTTTCTAATAACTCATTCATCGACAGGATCAGTCGATTAAGCTCGATCGTCAGTTCCAAAATATAATCGGATAGGGAAGAAATGCCCTCAAATCACTTAACATGATTCTACTCGAGTTTGCATGGATTTTCATGCATCGGCTGGCAGGGTGTGCCCCATCCGATTTGTCACGTGTACTCTACGTGACTCACTTATCGTCGCCTAATAGAAGATATCTTCCGGTGGGCACGTGGGTTTCACATGTTCAATTATACATCGCCCAGTAGTGGACATCCACCGGTGAACACGAGTCAAACACGTAACTCTTTAAAATCTCACTAGATAAGAAACATCATCCGGTGAGCACGGGGGCAAGCGCACAG